>JXCR01096785.1:422972-440090 GCA_002079205.1 Phalaenopsis hybrid cultivar | reverse complement strand
CCCTATTTAATCCTTTATATTAAATAGGGGAACTTGTTGGCAAATACAAAGGTTTCGCAGACCAAAAGGACGTCATACTTTCCTTAGTTTATTTTGATTGAGCCTCATCCTCATTTGTGTTTATCCTTCGGGATAGATACATGATTTGAGGTACAGTGCTCTTTCATTTTAAACTACAAAAATTTATCCTTTGGGATAGATACAGGATTTGAGGTACAGTGCTCTTTCATTTTAAACTATGAAAAAGATACAGGATTTGAGGTACAGTGCTCTTTCATTTTAAACTATGAAAATTATGGGGTCAGTTTAGTTTCATACTTCAACGTCCTTCCGAAGCGGGCGACGAGATTTCCATTCCAGCCCGAAATAACGCCGACAGGTGACTCCACTCGGGATAAGCTTTTATCTCCATACAAATCAAGAAATATTATCTTCACACATCACTAATATGTCAATGTCCCTCTTTGACCAAATTACCCTTCTTCCGTTGGCATACTTTACCCATTTCTGTCTTGGGAAAGTACGGATAACTCCTTGGACTTCAGGACCATCTGTTCAACTATCTTTGAACAGAGGGGTTCCGAAGGCCATTAAGGACTCTTTAAATTTTCATGTGGGGTCGGACCCCCAATAGGTGTGTTGGTGGACTAGTTCCACCTCAGCATTGTCTGCCACTAAATGGGTCACGCACTGGGTCCTAAAATACTTCACATCTCCCTTCCAAATTTGATTTTCTATTCTACAAATTAAACCAAATCGTGTTGTGTTATGTACACTTTAAAATTTTCTTATATTAATTAAATTTTCCACCTCTTGATTTTTCTTAAAAAAAAATTAAAATACTCATAAATTAAGACCCGCCCGGTCTACAGATCAACCTCTACTTTCAGTACTTGCACTAAAAAATTACGAGGTTTTGGCCATATAGCTAACCCCAAAACTTTCTATTTTTAAAGCCTATTGCAATGACCTACCCAACGCTGACCTATTTTCTGCAACCTGCCAACGAACCACGAAGCCCATAACCTCGCTCCTATCATCAAATTTGGAGCCGGATTTGAAGATCTCGAGGTCATCCTCAGGAAAGCCCCATTTGTAGTGATGAAGATTGCCGCTCCAGAAATACAAGAACTGTCTGTAGAATTCAACCTGAACTGCCTTCAAGACTTCTCTGCCTGCAAGAAGGCCAAAACTATTGCCGTCACGGCATTCGCCAAACCTACTATCCCCGCTGCTGCTAAGGGGAAAGAAGTAATGATTATTGAGGATTCGACTGAGGGATTAACTGTCCCACCACCCTTATTTGAAATCAGACCAAGCTCAAGGACTGTACCACTGACCCGAACCCAAAAAGGAACCGTAACAAAAGGGTTTGGAGGGTCATCAAAGCCCAGGCTTTTTAAAAGACACCTGTTGAGGAGGAGCTTCATCAAGATGAAGAAGGATTACTGAAAAGTTATCCACTCCTACAAGGGATTAGATTCCATCCACTAACGAATATCGATGGATACGAGAGTATCCATAAAATCACCGTCGCATTACCACCATTTTATGGACATGGTGAGGAGAGAAAGAAGTCCACTCCTATCACCCGAGTTAGTGCAGTTTTCAAAAGGCTAGCTGCCAAAGAAGGATGTTGATTTAGCGAGTTACTTAAACGAGTGGGACATGCAATTTCCTCTTGCCTAAAGAAGGAAATTTTGAAGGACGTCAAGTCTACAAGACAGTCTCACAAGACAACTAGAGTGCCACCTACTCGCATCCCCGTTTGGTTCCGTTTAGGGAATAGAGTTGATACCGTATTGATTACTACTAATTATACCGCCACCAGGACCGCAGGCTGTCGACCGGTTAAGTCGAGACTGGGTCCACAAATCTTACCCGTCACCCATTATGGAGATATTCCTACAATCCCAAAGGCAAAGACAAGACGATTTCCAGGCACTATAGTCGGTCTACACCACAGGGAGCTACTTTCCCTCGACATACTGATGTTTCTACTAAGACACTCCATCCTGAGACATCATCTTCAAAAAAGAAAAAGGTATGGGTACCCAAGGTTGCTGCACCGATACAGTCTGGTAAGCCCGCGGGACAAGAACATGGAATGAAGCCAAGGTTTGAAATATCTGACATCGTTGCAACAATAGCCAGCGAGATGGAGGAACAAGACGAGGAGGTTCATCTGGGTCCTCCAGATCTTAAAGTGATCAAGGAATCAATAATTGAAGAAAAAATTGAGAAGCTCAGGATCGAGATTTCCAAGTTGGCTCGGGAACACGGAGTTTTTGTCGATATCAATGAGGAAAATTTTGATTACAATGATTACCTGGAGGAAGATTTCATGGAAGTCCATGTAATTGAAACCAGAGCCGTCACATCTATGTGCGAGGCACAACCTCTCACCGAAGAGAACGCTGTAGATGAGCTGTGTAGGGCTATCCTCCTAAGGGATGAACAAGTTAGTCTATTGGAGAAAAGAGTAGAAGAAATGGCCACGGCCATGACCGCCATGGCCACTATTAAGGGGCAATCACAAGCGCCGCAATTGGCTTCTCCAGAGATCAATCAGCCACAGATCATACAAATCATAGGTGAAAAAAGAGAGGTTGGTTCAACAAATAGAGATGAGCAACATAGAAAGAATTCTCCATCAGGTGCTATACCAGAAAAGGAATTCAAGCAAATGGTTGAACAAGTGCGGGATGTCTTAACCCAATCTAAGGGTGGTGCATTAATTTTAAAGGGTATACCTTACCCAGAGGAATTTGATGTCATGCCTTTCCCCAAGGGTTTTGTGGCCCCAAACTTCAAGATATTTAATGGGACTGGGAATCCCAGACAGTATATAGCAGATTTCTGAGCCAGCTGTGGCAACACGAGGAATAGTGAAGCTCTACTCTTCCAGCAGTTCGTCAGCAGCTTGTCAAGAATTGCTTTCTCCTGGTATGCTGACTTGCCCAATGGGTCAATTAAAACATTTTCCGAGTTGGAACAGCTGTTTGTGAAAAGATTCACCGGGGCGCAACATCATGTGTCTTTTAGAGAGCTCATGATGGAAAAATAAAAGCCTAGCGAAACTTTGGTGGACTATATTTTGAGGTGGAGAAACCTTAGCATGAAATGTGAACCTCAGCTACAGAAACATCATGTGATTGAAATTCTACTCAAGAGCATTCATGGACCAGTAGCTTTCATGCTCAAGGGACTCACCATCAATCCTTTGGGAAGCTAGTCAATAAAGCCAACAGTCTTCAAGAAGAAATCAAGCACATGGAGTCACACGAAAAGGCTAAGGTGACCAGAGTGCTCGAAAACAAATCAGGAGTAGTAGCGACCATCGACAAAGGAAAGCAGCTGATGAAGATATATGCATAAGATCCTCTCTAGTCTTCATTATAGTATGCTCGGAAACAGAGTACTCAATCCAACCAGCGATCGCCTCAAGAAGGATCACCTCGAACATGGGATAAGAAAATGTCCCTGTTAGAATGACGTAAAATGATGTATTCTTTCAAAGATGAAGTTATACCTAAAATATTCAAAAGTCTGATGAAGAAGCTGAAATTCGTACTACCATACCCAAAGAAGCCCGAAGAGGTGGGAAGGAAACATGAACAAAATTATTGCCCATACCACCGGTTGCTCGGACACACTATAGAGTGATGCTTCGTCTTTAAGGACTGGCTCGAAAAGAACCTTAAAGAAGGTAACATAACAAACCTGAAAGAATATTTAAGAGAACCTGAAAATGGTTCCATAAATATGATTTTGGTCAAGCCATTCTCCCCAATCGATCTGTATACTGGAGTAGATGGATGGAGTACAACTTGGGATGAACTCAAAATGGTCATCAATCAAATACAGGATTCATCAAAATAATTTTCTTGCATATATCAGAGAAGAAGGATGGAATGAGGTATGGAGCAGATCATCCAAGAAAATACTAAACAAGATCCAGTCTGCATCAAGACAAGCCTCCATTCAGAGTCTGCAGCATACCAAGCCTGAGATGAAGGTTTCGCTAGGAGATCCGTCATCGTCAAGGACAAAGAAGAAGAAGAAAAGCATCACTACAAAGATTTATAGCACGGGTGGTAGGATAGGGGCCGCTTCTACCAGATTAGTTGTCTCGGATTCGGGGAAGAAAATCCTTGAACCCTTGACTTTGTATGATTATTTTTTTGTCCCTCCGGGATCTTATGAATATAATGATTGTAATTTTGGCTACGTTTTAACTGTTTCTAGTGATAACGTAACTGATTATGACAATTCTAACTTTGATCTTGATCCCCAGAAAGATCCTCAAATCGTACTCGAGTCTGATGAACTCGTTAACAAGTCCAAAGAAGATATTAATGACACCGCTTATAACAGCACCGGGAGCGAGGAGCCAATTCTCGAGCACCACAGTACACTGCTTGCCATCAACCTAGAGCTTTATGACAAAGAGGAGACATCAAAAGATTCAACAATGGTAGCTCAAGAAGAAGAAATCATGGAAGTTAACTTAAGGAGCGGAAAAGTGTTACCACCAAGAATAACTCCAACAGATAAAGGAAAGCAGATAATGACCCGAGAAACTCCACCTCCACCAGTGGAAGAACCACATAATCAAGATAAAATTAGAGGATCATACAAAGTATATTACAACGCGCTGGCTCATCTTAGGAATTTGTCGACTCAATTAAGCATCTACGACGCTCTGATCCTGTTACAGGAGATGAGAGAGTCTCTGGTTACAGCTTTGCATGGCCCAGAGATTTGCTTAGCTCAGTTGGCCAGCACATCCTCAGATGAAGTTTGTTCATTGAAAGAACAACATGGGTTAACCTTCACAGATGAAGACTTGCTGCTCGATACCACCGACCACAACCGTCCACTCTACATCTCCGTCAACATTGGCAGATTTGTGTTGTCCAGAGTTTTAGTAGATCCTGGAGCATCTCTTAACTTGATGAGCCTACAAACATTAGCCTATTTGGATATTGAAGCTCAAGAGCTTACGACTGATAAAATGTTGTTAAAAGGATTCAACCAAAAAGGAGAAAGAGCCCTTTGATCAATTACATTACTTATGAAAGTTGGGGAACTCGTGATAACCGCTAAATTTCATATCATCGATGCCGAGACCTCTTTCAATGCTCTACTAGGTCAACCATGGATTCATGAGCACAACATGGTTCCATCATCCTTACACCAATGCATCAAGTACTGTAAAGATGGTCAATAAAACTGCATCAAAGGAGACTTACAACCATTTTCAGTGCATGAAGTTGGTATCCATGAAGATGCTGCCTACTACGCGCCTCCAAAGAAAATTGCCTTCTCTCATGAAATTGTCACAAATAAAAATTAAGATTTGGAAAAATCACAAAGAGGAAGACATTCAACTTCACTTCAACAATCTTCCACCACCCCCTTACAATGAGTTGGTGGAGGTTCTTTTAGTTCACGTACCCGAGGTCTAGGCCGGGGATGTGGATGAGGAAGAATCAACTTAATCGTTGAACGGACTAGGAAAACTATCAACATTGATAATGAAGACAATTCCGAAGATGAAATAATGATGACAAAATAGAAGAAACCTTAGTATGAGATATCCTTAGTAGATACAGAAAAGAATGAATATTAAATAATGTATGATCCGATAAACCACTATGTGAATGCTATGACCCTTACTCTGATAATATGAAACAATGTATGATCGGATAAACCACTATGTGAATACTATGACCCTTACTCCAATTCTCCCTCAAAAGGTCGAGAGTTTAGAGGTCAAGGAAGTTCATAGTGTTGGTTCAAAGCCGATCAAATTTTACCATGCTTCTACGTCTACTGAGCTTGAAAAACATGCAAATATGGATGATGATTCTAATGAATTAATGGAATTGCCTTTTGGTTAGTTCTCGCCTTGTGTTCAAAAGTTAATTCAACAGGTCTAATGAATTAATGGAATTGCCTTTTGGTTACTTCTCGCATTGTGTTCAAAAGTTAATTCAACCTGGACAATGAATTAATGGAATTACCTTTTGGTTACTTCTTGCCTTGTGTTCAAAAGTTAATTCAACAAGGATGAATTAATGGAATTGCCTTTTGGTTACTTCTCGCCTTGTGTTTAAAAGTTAATTCAACAGCGCTTGTGTTCAAAAGTTAATTCAACAGGAAAACTTACCAAAACAAATGCCAAAAGATAAATTTAAACTTTTTGAAAAATTATGGAATGTTAAAAGTCAAACTTTCAACTCAAAAGGGGGTCTCAGATTTGGTACAGTCGAACCAGTTGATGATTCTGAATTTTGGATGGTTATTACTAGTGAGTCAGAAGAAGATTGCCTCGATATAGAGGATGACTCTATTGATCAACTAATAGAAGATACTCCGCCAGAATTTGAGGAGGAAATTAAATCTACTGTTGATGAATTAAAAGAGATTAACCTTGGGACTGAAGATTAACCCTGACCTACATTTATAAGTTCTCTACTCAGTGACAAAGAATCTTCAAAATTCATCAAACTATTAACAGAATTCAAAGATTGCTTCACATGGAGCTACGATGAAATGTCAGGACTGTCAGCAGAGGTTGCAGTTCATAAACTCAGGGTGGACAAGAATATAACCCCTGTAAAACAAGCTCCCAGGTGAATGCACCTCGAAATAGAACAACAAGTCATCGCCGATGTGAAAAAATTAATAGATGCCAACTTTGTAAAAGAAGAACAATACCCCACGTGGTTAGCTAACATTGTAGCTGTTAGAAGAAAAACGGACAGATCCGCGTTTTTGTCGACTTTAGATGTCCAAAAGACGAGTTTCCACTACCAATACCAGAAATGATGGTGGATATCGCTTCAACACACAAAATTTTCTCCTTCATGGACGGATCATCGGAATACAAAAAATCAAGATGGCTCCCAAGGATGCAACACTTACAGCCTTTAGAACACCGATTGGAATTTTCTGCTACACAGTGATGTCGCTCGGCCTAAAGAACGCCGGAGCAACATTTAAACGCGCAATGACGAAGATTTTTGATGACCTAATCCATAACCAAGTAGAATGCTACGTGGATGATTCGATCATCAAAAGTAAATGAAAAATAGATCATTTGTATGATTTGAGGATCATGTTTGAATGGTTACGATGATATGACCTTAAAATGTATCCCTTAAAGTGCACCTTCAGCGTTACTTCCGAGAAATTTTTGAGATTCGTTGTTTGTCATCGAGGAATCGAGATCGACCTGGATAAAATTAAATCTATCTTAGAAATGCCTCCTCCTAAAACCTTGAAACAACTACGTTCCTTCTAGAGGAATTTGGCATATCTGAGACACTTTATTTCTAATCTTTCAGGTAAGGGTTAGCCTTTCTTAACATTAATTTAAAAGGACGCCAAATTTGTTTGGGAAGAGAAATGTCAGCGGACCTTTGAAAATGTTAAACAATATTTAATGACACATCCTGTTTTGGCAGCCCCTATTCCAGGAAAACTGTTGATACTTTCTACCGCGGCCTTAGACGACTCTCTTGGAGCCCTCTTAGCCCAAGTCAATAATGAGGGTAAAGAAAATGCACTCTACTACTTGAGTCGTCGCCTTATACTAACGGAGATAAGGTATCCACCTATTGAGAAGCATTGTCTGACGTTAATTTTTGCCACTCAAAAGCTTATACACTACATGCTTTTCTCATAAGATTACCCTAATCTCAAAAGTTAATCTGTTGCAATATTTGATGACCCGACCAACACTCTCCGGACGTTTAGCAAGATGGTCAATGATCTTATTGCAACTTGATATTTCTGATGACCCGACCAACACTCTCCGGATGTTTAGCAAGATGGTCAATGATCTTATTGCAATCTGATATAACTTTTGTTTCCCTCCGTGCTATCAAGGGATAGATACTAGCAGACTTTCTTACTGCACACCCACTGCTAGCTTGATCCTCTCTCAACGATGAATTACCAGACGAGCAAATACTACAAATGGAATTCTCTGGTGTGCAACGGTGGGAAATGTACTTCGATGGAGTTTCGTTAGCCAGAAAAGACAAAGGATCAAGCACAGTTATACCAGGAAAAGCAGGGATTTGTTTGATCTTTATCACGATATAAAAAGCATTACCATTTATGGCGATTCTTAACTCATCATCCAACAAGTCGCAGGACAATACAAAATTTTGAAACCAAGATTAACAGAGTACCATCAGCACAAAATAAAGCTGCTGGAGTAGATCTTTGATGTGATTTTCTACCAAATTCCTATGGGAGATAATGCCCATTCCGACGCTCTAGCAAAACTCGCTAAGGAAATGACATGTCCCCCGGAGGATTCCATTGAAATCACAATACAAGGAAGATATGTCTTATTTCAAATCGACCTCGAAACTTTACACAAGCTCGAAAAAGAAGAAGCAATAAATACAGTTGCAAACAGCAACGAAGATTGGCGTAAGCCATTAATAGAATATTTGCATACTGAAAAGCTATCATAAGACAAGTCTAAAGCACATCATATCACAAGAAGGGTCATGTCTTACACCTTGGTGGGAAACGTTCTCTACAGAAGATCATTCGACCAGATGTGGCTACGGTGTTTGAACAATGCCAAAGCACAGAATATTGTCAAAGAAGTACATGTCGGACTATGTGTCGCTCATCAGCCAGGGCCGAAAATGAAAATGAAGATCAAAAGACTCGAATATTATTGGCCATCAATGATGTCTGATTGCCTGGATACAGCCAGAAAATGTCACCAATGCCAAGTATATGGGCTCTTCTTACACCAGCCTCTGAATGTGCTACACCCAACTGTTGCCTCATGGCCATTTGAGTGTTCGGGCACGGACATAATAGGACCGATAGACCCTCCATATTCCAAAGGACATATGTTTATACTTGCCGCTTCATATTACTTCTCCAAATAGGCAGAGGCATTACCGTTGCGTGAGGTTACGACACAGCACGTTCTTCAATTCTTCAAAAGCCAAATTGTCTACCATTTAAGAGTACTGCAAAGAATAATTTCTGTCAATGGGATAGCTTTCAAAAGCACCAAAATCAATCATTTCGTCAAAAAACATGGGATAGATTGGAGATACTCTATGATTTACAATCCCAGAGAAAATGGTCTGGCTGAAGCCTTCAACAAAACACTGGTATAGATTTTGAAGAAAACACTGGATGAAAACAAAAAGGATTGGCACAACAAACTATTAGAAGCCTTGTGGGCTTATCGGACGACTTTCAGGACTCCCACTAAGTGTACACCCTATATGCTTGTGTATGTTCCAAGGTCGTGCTACTACAGCGACTTTATATATGCTTAAAAATATAAGAATTTGATACTGCTGCTAGAAGATTTAAATCAATGGCAACGACGCCAAAAACTTGACAGCGGTTATAGATTTGATAAAGAGGTATATAAAATATTCAATAATTGCAAAGTCACACTTATCAACACAAGTATACGTATCGCTTAAGTAATATAGGGCTCTAATGGAGTCCTGGATATCGATCCCACAGGGAGTTAATATTAGAACTATGAACTAAGATTTTAGAAAAGCAATACTTAATCGCAACAATGGAATTCAAATTGCTTATCTGTCACTAATAAGCAATTGAAATAAATATTTTAGAAAATCAATACTTAATCACAACAATATAGAGTTCAATTTTGGCTTATCTGTCACTAATAGGCAATTGAAATAAATATGTAATTTTAATAACTCTTAAATAACTCTAGAACTACAAACTAAGATTTTAGAAAAAGCAATACTTAATCGCAACAATGGAATTCAATTTGCTTATGACTACAAACTAAGATTTTAGAAAAGCAATACTTAATCACAACAATATAATTCAAATTGCTTATCTATACTAATAGACAATTGAAATAAATATGTAATTTTAATAACTCTTAAATAATTAATTCTACTAATAAAGTTTCTAATGTGAAGTTCAATATAAAAGAAAGCATCCTTCTTCTTGTCAAGAAATTAAAGTGAATGGATAAAGTGAATTAGTTCAAATTGGATTGTGTCAAATAGAAGCATATTTATTCTTTACCCTTTGGTCTAGGCGTAAAGAACATTGACTAATCCTATGTTTTTTTACTAATTCTACGGCTGGGCTGGGAGGATACCAGCTCTCACTTTGGAGCTCCCACGTTTCCCTCGCCTGAGGGATAACATCTACACTTCAGCACCCAAACGATGAGACCAAATTGAGTATTTTAGTCTGTCACTCTAAAATCTCCAATTCTACGCTCGATAATTTTATTTCCCTATTTATTTACACCCAATTTTNAGGGTTTAATTGTGATATTCAATATATAAGAAAGCATCATTCTCCTTGTCAAGAAATTGTAGTGAATGGATAGAGTGAATTTGTTCAATTTAGATTGTGCCAAATATGAGCATACATATTTTTTAGCCTTTGATCCAGACATAGAGAACATTGACTAATCCTATGCTTATTTACTGAATCTGCGGGTAGGCTGGGAGGATATCGGCTCTCACTTTGGAGCTCCCACGTTCCCCTCATCAGAGGGCTAACATCTACACTTCAGCACCTAAACGATAAGACCAAATTGGGGATTTTAGTCTATCACTCTAAAATCTCCAGTTCTACGCCCGATAATATTATTTCCCTATTTATTTGCACCCAACTTCAAAGGGCTTTGACCTCCCTGAATCTTGGATGTAATCTTCACTTTAGTTGTAAAACTCAACATATTTTAATAAATCAATTGGCCAGATTGAAAGTAAACTAAGATCGAAGTGAAAAGATCATCACAATTTCTTAAACATTTTCGTGGCTTCACCAAAAAATCACCATTTCACAAATCTCAAGACAAGGAGAAAGACAGAGAAAACTACTCAGATCTCATAATCACCATTTCACAAATCTCAAGACAAGGAGAAAGACAGAGAAAACTACTCAGATCTCATGGGAAGATCGAAGTGAAAAGATCATCACAATTTCTTAAACATTTTCATGGCTTCACCAATTTAAAAACATTTCACAAATCTCGAGACAAGGAGAAAGACAGAGAAAACTACTCAGAACTCATGGGAAAAATACAACAAAACTCGTCTCATGGGGAAAATACAACTGAAAGTAAATTAAGATTGAGGTTAAAAGATCATCACAATTTCTTAAACATTTTCATGGCTTCACCAATTCAAATCACCATTTTACATCTCACAATTTGTTAAACATTTTCATGGCTTCACCAATTCAAATCACCATTTCACAAATCTTGAGACAATGAGAAAGACAGAGAAAACTACTCAGATCTCATGGGGAAAACACAACAAAACTCAGAATTCATTTATAAAATCAAAGTCATACAAACTATAACAAGTAAATAACTCTCTAATTTCTCCCCAAGAACACTCCTCGAAGTTTCTTTCTTTCTTTACAACACACAGAATTCCTCTTCGAAGTAGCAAGGAGGAAGAAATCTCTCATTTTCCCTCCACTCTTACAATCTCTCGAAGAATTCCTCACAATTGTTACACTATTGGAAATTCTATGCACTAATGGAACCTCTCTAACCTCCAACGCCTCTAGACTCTCCCAATTTTCTGCCAAAATGTTCTTTTAAAGTTGTGGATGAGCTTTCCTAAGAGTTGCCTAAGCATCCCTTCAAATTTTGGCCTTATCCAAAGCTTGAGTAGGCATAACCGTCGATCTCACCGTCGACAGCCTCGAGGGCGCCGTCGGCGGCCTCTGAAGAATTTTGTCCTATAGTCTTGGGAAAAACTTGCTGTCGGTGGGTCGAGGAAGCCGTCGGTGGCCTAGTTCAATTCTCCACATTTTGGTTATATTTTTAGATTTGCTCCTTTTTGCATCTTTTTGCTCCAATGACCCTAATTCATCATTCCTGCAACAAAACCTCAAAAAAACCTTTCTTTAAAGTGCAATAACATCAAAAATAGTATAAAATAAGTATGAAAATGTCAACATATTATCCTTTGGTCAAAATCCCCCAAACTTAACTATTACTTGTCCTCAAGTAATTTTGGCACTACATAAAAGTTCTGATATACTACAGTAAAGTTTTAATTCAGAAATACTATAAGTTTGATTTAAATAAATATCATAGTGAGATTTTCAGAAAAAATTCAAGCAATTGAATTAACTCTATAGTCACTAGATTATCTAGTCATCAAGTTTAAGAGTTCTAGTTTTCTATTTATTTTAAGAATGACTATATGTTGCAATATTAAGTCACTTAGAATATCTAAAAGATAGGAACTTTATGAGAACTCAACTAGTAAAAGACCTATTCCATAAATATATGTTCAGGAATGTATTTATGTTTTCCCTTTAGGTAGGTCCAGTGAAGCCAATTTTTGATTAGGCATATCCTCATGCTTCTCCTCACTTCCATAATTTTTTTTTATTTCTTTCCTCTTTTTCATTTGGATTGCTTTCAATCCTGTATATTTTTTTCTTTTCAATTTTTTTTCTTTCTTTTTTCTTTTCATTTGGATTGCTTTCAATCCTATATATTTTTCTTTTCACAGGGATTGTTTTCAATCCTTTCTTTTTCCTTTTTTCAAGTGAGGATTACTATATCTGGATACCCTTTAATGATTTTGAATTTCACTTTTCCTTCCCTAAATTTGAAACTCAAAGCATTTCTTTACCTTTTAAATATTTCACAGTTTTTACATCATTGAGACCCAATCTTTTCTTCTCAAATGAATTTTCAGATTCTTAATACTTAACAATATAGTTTCCATTACTTTAAATTATTAACTATAATCTTACTTTCTTATACTAAATATCTTAAGTTACAAAAATTAATATTCATTACAAAAATATTTCGTTAAATCTACCATAATATTTAAATAGTTATAAAAATATAGTTACGTGAATTAAATTCACTACATGAAATCATATAAATAATTTTTGAAAATATTGAAATAGAGGTATTTTAATAGTTAATCTTTTTCTTCCCTCCCCCAAACTTACATTTTTAAATATGAAATAATACATGTGAAAAGAAAAACTATAAATATAAACCATACCTCAGTATTGTAGGTATTTTCATAATTCTAAAATTTCTGTAGGCCTTCTCAAATTTTTACTTCCCCTGGTCTGTAATCTTAGGAGCTTTCTACATGTATAAATCGTTAGAGGAATTTCTGGGTAATGAAATTTTGAAATAAGGATAAAACTGAAACATTAAATAAGCACAACATTTCCTAACACAACCACAATACTAAACAATTAAAACTAAAATGCAAAACGAAAATCACATTACAATCCACAATTCT
Organism: Phalaenopsis hybrid cultivar; assembly: GCA_002079205.1. Classification (NCBI taxonomy): domain Eukaryota; kingdom Viridiplantae; phylum Streptophyta; class Magnoliopsida; order Asparagales; family Orchidaceae; genus Phalaenopsis; species Phalaenopsis hybrid cultivar. Next base: position 426,795 of record JXCR01096785.1, on the reverse strand, counting down.
ACTCAATATCTATTGAACTACACATGCACATTTAACTATAACACTAACTTTATAACAAGAATCCAAGTACACAACACAAAATAAAAATGAAAGTCCAAATACATAAACATCCATTTCTATTACAAAATATTACATAAAATAAAAATACAAACATAAGTACATCAATTTCATTCAATATCAAAATCTCAAGTTATATCTTCATCGCCTTGATCAGCAGGTGGATTGGGTTGATACTGAGTATATCGGGGCCACTCAGGAAACGTAACATCAGGCTCACATCTGTAGTGTCGGGTCTGAGCTTCATAATAAAATACCTTAAAATTTTAATGCCTCTGTAGGTACTCACTATCGTAATCGTGTCAAAGTTCTAAATCTCCAATCCTTTCACTTATCAAGTCTATGCTCTTCCGCTGCAAGGTCAACTCATTCATCAAATCATAGAGTGTAGGGGAACTAGAAGGTGGAAGGCCATAACTTGTAGAGGGGACATCTCTACTAGCACAAGGTTCTTGACTTCTACGCCCAGTTCTCCATTTCTCATGGGATTCATAAGTCTTGAAATTAGCCTTACTAATGGGTTTCATAGGATAAACCCATTCTTCATCTCTATTTTCCACTCCAAAAAGTTTGCAAATTGTATAAATAAGTCCAGGATGTCCTAGAACTCCACTTCTCCTCGTCGTAGTCAATATATTCTTAAGAATTATTCTCCCCACATTTATAGTTCTACTATTCAGTATACAGAAATTTAGAAAAGATCTATCTCTAGTTACCTCACTATGGTGATAGGTTGATAATAGAGTAGAGGAAATGAAATAGTGTCACGCCTTAGAGGTGGCATTCAACATGGAAGGAGAAAAATTTACCCGTTCTCGCTGCTTTATCTTCCATGTTCCTTTCCCATCAGTAAGAAAGTTGATCACATCATTGAGGGGGCCTTCCATTGTACTAAAGGATTCATAATGGCAGCTATAAGAGTCTGGGACTTCATAAAAAGTTGGCGGCAGTAAACTCAACAGGGAATCCACGCAGTTGAATAAATCCATCACCAGAATAAATCACATTGGCGTAAAACTCCTTCACAACATTTGCATCAGCTTTATTGTTGGTGTAACAAAAGTTTTTCCACCTCCACTCGGCAATAACTCGTTCGATTTCTCCTGCCGGACTTTCAAAAACTCAATCTTGTAAGCTGTTCTTTCCTTTAAATATGGAAGTAAATTTTGTTTGAGCCATCACATTGACAAAGCGAGACTCATCGAACTCAACTCTTCCCTTTTGTCGTGGAAAAAAAATTCCAAAAATTACTTCAAATATGCAAATCATGGCTTCCAATAGTAATTCTAAGAGTTAAACAATAAGATCCATGATTTTCTTCCCAAATGTTCTTCACATTCTCAAATTTTTTGGATCTCCTCAATGTGGAAGAAATCCATGGTGAAAATCATATATTTTTAGCTTGGAGTGAAGCTCTTTACCTAGAGATGAAAATCCGGTGTCAAAAAGCCTTGAAATTGCCTCCCAATCCAAGATCTTTCAAGCCCTAGGTCCAAAATGACATTTTTAGGAGGAAGGGGATGATGAATAGTGGCGGTTGACTGATCAAAATTGCGGTTGAAGGTATTTTGGTGAGCTCGCCGTCGGCACGGTCGATGGTGCCGTCGGCGCGCTCAATTGGAATTTAAATCCTAAGTCTCAGAAATATCTCGCCATCGGCGGCGACTAAGGCACTGTCAGCGGGCTCTTTTGATTTTGTCCAAATTCCAGATTTTTGCAAATTTCATCAATTCCAAGCCTAAAAGACATCCGTTTAATCATTATAGACATAATTTTAGGTAACTAAATGATGTACTTAGCACATATAAACTTTCACAACACAAAACATCACATTTATATATAAATTTCAAGGGGTGAAATATACGTTACATAACACACCTAAATTTGGTATTTTCTCAACCTCAATACATTAATTCAGCGATAACACACCTAAGTTTGGTATTTTCTCAACCTCAATACATTAATTCAGCGTCGCAATCCAAGCCACAACACTCAAATTGCGGTATTTTCTCAACCTCAATACATTAATTCAGCATCGCAATCCAAACCACAACACTCAAAACATCACATTTATATATAAATTTCAAGGGGTACACTATACGTTACATAACACACCTAAGTTTGGTATTCTCAACCTCAATACATTAATTCAGCGTCGCAATCCAAGCCACAACACTCAAAACGCTGAAGACAAAACAACCTATGCTTAGTCTCAACTATAGCTCAACCTCAATACATTAATTCAACGTCGCAATCCAAGCCACAACACTCAAAACGCTGAAAAGAAAACATCACAACCTCAATACATTAATTCAGCGTCGCAATCCAAGCCACAACACTCAAAAAGCTGAAAACAAAACTTCCTATGCTTAGTCTCAACTATACAGAGACAAGCATAATTTTAAAACAAAGTAAATATAAAGTTCAAATCATAATACATAGATAGACATATATGTCGTAATATAAATCTACTAATCCTCAGACTCGGTACTCTAATTCTCCTCTGAGATCACCCATTGATTGCACATGAACGAAGAGGTTGTAGAAGGATCAGAATGGAAATTCTTCAGTAGAATCCTCCTCTATCAATTTCATCCCCCTCATCAGTCGTATAAAGCTATCTTCTAAATGTCCAGAGTGCTCAAAATGCTCCTTCATCCTCCAGTCTAGATGATCAAAGAAATCAGAGATATTATTAATTACATTCATGACATTTTATACCTCCTTTTCCAATTTATTGATTAGGCGCAGGATCACAAGAGACATATCAGGGACTAAGGGTTGAACTGGCAGTGAATTCTAAGATGTTTGATCTACTATAATTGTCATGTCATTTTCATCTTAAAAAACTGGGAATCTTTCAGTTGGATCCAAATGCTTCCAAGGTAGCAATACGTTTTCCCAAATTTCGTAGGACACTTGGAACTGACTGCAAAGTGAGAAAATTGTGGAGGGGTGACCAAGCCCATAAGTTGATCCGTGAACGATCAGCCCCAAAACCAACTTCACAATTATAGATCCAATGTCGATCGACAGTCCCCTTTGGATGCAGTAAATCAAAATGACACTTTCTTTAGAAACTTTAGCGATCTTCATTGTCGGTAACAATTTTGCAGAAATGAAAAAGTGCCAATGTTTCAAAATGGGATTCAGGAGTGTTGCAGAAAAAACTAACATACCCGTTTTCTCTTGTTTCCTAGTCGTTGTCGGCAATATTTTTGGTGTGGGGTTTGCCCGTAAGAAGTCGTCGGTCATCAGAATTGAAATCCCATTGCCCTCTTAAGGAGGACATTTTTTTAAAAAAAAATTTAGTTTTATAAAATATGAAGTCAAACTGACCCCATAATTTTCATAGTTTAGATGAAAAAGCGCTTTACCTTAAAGCCTGTATCTATCCCAAAGGATGAATAAAAAAATTGAGGGTGAGGCTCGATCAAATAAACTAAAGAATTTTATGACATCCGTTTTGGTCTGCGAAACCAATGTATTGGCCGACAAGTTTCCCTATTTAATATAAGGAATTAAATAGGGTTTATATTATGCTGGGTTAGGGAAAAGCTTCCTATAAGGGCAAGCCCCTATAGTTAATTACATCATAGATAACTGAAGTTACCTAAGAATACTCTCGATAAAAATCAAGAAAAATTACCTTCAAGGAGTTCAAATGGTAAGGACATTTCAAAGATATCGGACTAAGAAGTGTGAAGGGGGATTGGTTCAAATTTGGAACATTTTGTTTTGGAGTCCAAAGGAGGAAACACTAGAG
>JXCR01096785.1:355330-418685 GCA_002079205.1 Phalaenopsis hybrid cultivar | reverse complement strand
AAGGGGAAGCTTGGTTGGCCAATTGAGGGGTTAGCCCCACTGCTTAGGTGTTAAGTAGGGGAGCTCTCAGTTCAATTTAGGCCGAGGTGGCTTCTTGGCATGAATTTGGGCATTGGCCATGTGGGGGCTCATGGTTTTGGGCTTTAGCTTGGGTCAAAGTGGTTAACCAAGGGGTTGGGTCATGGTGAAAGCTTACAATGAGCAGCAAAAATGGCACCATAGAGTATTGACATGTGGTATAACAAGAACTTTGATTTAACCTTCTCTTTATCCCTTTAAAAATTTTTGTGGTATAGCAAGTACTTTGACTTAACCTTCTCTTTATCCCTTTAAAAATTAAAAAAATTTTACCCATGAGATAAATATCAAACTTAACCATGGGTTGGTGGCTGGTTTTAAACTCAACACTAGAGCGAGATAAATATCAAGCTTAACCATGGGTTGGTGGCTGGCTTTAAACTCAACCTTAGAGTCTATTATGAGTTAAGGTAAGGCTCATTTGACCATACCAAGCTCAATTGGTTTGGATTTGGCCATAAGTACAAGAAGGTGCATATGACCAAATCTTGTGTTTAGACTAGGTTAGAAATGTCAATTGGCTCAATTAAATATGAAATTTGGTGTAAGAGACCATGAGGAACAACTTTTATGAAGGGTGAAAGTCATTTTGAGGTTAATTGGTTAATCAATTTGGTGGATTTTTTATTTTTGACCCATTTTAAGCATATTGGGCTAAGCCATTTTGTGTAGGAGATCATGAGGAACAACTTTCATGAAGGGTGAAAGTCATTTTGAGGTCTTGGTGTAAGAGACCATGAGGAACAACTTTCATGAAGGGTGAAAGTCATTTTGAGGTCAATCGTTAATCAATTTGGTGGATTTTTGATTTTTGACCCATTTTAAGCATGTTGGGCTAAGTTTGGATTAATCAATTTGGTGGATTTTTGATTTTTGACCCATTTTAAGCATATTGGGCTAAGTTTGGGTTAAATCAATTTGGTGAATTTTTTATTTTTGACCCATTTTAAGCATATTGGGCTAAGTTTGGGTCCTGTAGGAGATCATGAGGAACAACTTTCATGAAAGGGGAAAGTCATTTTGAGGTCAATTGGTTAAACAATTTGGTGGATTTTTGATTTTTGACCCATTTTAAGCATGTTGGGCTAAGTTTGGGTCAAATTATTTGGTGGATTTTTGGTTTTGGACCCATTTTAAGCATGTTGGGCTAAGTTTGGGTCAAACTAGTTTGGTGGATTTTTGATTTTTGACCCATTTTAAGCATGTTGGGCTAAGTTTGGGTCAAAATTAGATGAGGAACAACTTTCATGAAGGGTGAAAGTCATTTTGAGGTCAATTGGTTAATCAATTTGTATGAGGAATAACTTTCACGAAGGGTGAAAGTCATTTTGAGGTCAATTGGTTAATCAATTTGAAGATTTTTGATTTTTGACCCATTTTAAGCATATTGGGCTAAGTTTGGGTCAAACTTGAGCTAGATTTGGTTTTTGACCCATTTTAAGCATATTGGGCTAAGTTTGGGTCAAACTTGGGCTAGCTTTTGGTTTTGGACCCATTTTAAGCATGTTGGGCTAAGTTTGGGTCAAACTTGGGCTAGCCTTGTTTTATTTTTGACCCATTTTAAGCATGTTGGGCTAAGTTTGGGTCAAACTTGGGCTAGCCATACGCTGAGTCCAAATTGATTATTGTGTTTGGTGTATAACATCATGATGAACAACTTTCATGAAGGATGAAAGTCATTTTGAAATCAATTTGGTAGTGAATTTAGTGGATTTTGATGAAATTTGGATTTAGACCCAAATTAGGCATATGGGGCTAATTTGGGTCAAACTTGAGCTAGCTTTGGAATAAGCTCAAATTGATTATTGTGTTTGGTCACAAATGACCTCACAAAGGATTTTCAAAAAAAAAAGTGGATGCTAATTTGAGGTCTAAGGCATTCAATTGTTGAGATTTGGGGTGTTAGCCAATATTGGGGCTAATCTTGGGAATTTTGTTTGAGGTTTAGGGCATTCAATTGTTGAGATTTGGGGTGTTAGCCAATATTGGGGCTAATTTAGAGTTTTGGATTTAAACCAAATTAGATGATCAAAAGATTTTACCAATGCAAATTTATGGTCAAATTTGATGTAAAATATTGCTATGAAGCAAATACAACATTTCTTTGGGCCAATTGGCATGATTATAAGTCCAATTGATGTGATTTGGTCATTTAGTCAGGGTATTGTGAGGGTATGGTGAGGGTATTGTATACCTTAGCTCCAAACCAACACCTAGGATCAATCCTAAGGCCAAGTAGCCCTATAGGAACTCTCCTTGAGTTCCCTCATAATGATCTTATCTACTAAGTGCTAGAGGTTAGGACCCATATGTAGAACTTCAAGTTGAGTAAAGAGAAGAGTTTTGAGTTTCTAATGGTGATGGGGCCCTATTCTAGTTTTCTAAGACTAGTCAGTAAGAAAGTCCTATGGCTAGACCTAGGCTACTAAAGAAATTTCTAGACTTCAACCAAAAGTGAGGTCAACAGTCGTCAGTTTCGTTCGTTTAATATTGGTAAATTTCATTCATCTAGTTTCTCGTTGGGATGAAATTGGAATAGTGGTAGACAAGAACATTATTTATCATATATAATTCATTGATCCGTGCAGGAGTGAAAGTGATCAATCTTCCTCGCACATAAATAACTCCTTGGTTGATTTTGTGTAAATTTGCATAGAATTATTTCACCACAGGAACCACCACGGTGACAGTAGTGTAGCACAGCACTTCCCATCTTCGCGGCACTATCGTTTCTTTAATATCCATCGTGGGATTATTCAATCTGCGGATTCGTTTTTTGATCAATCTTTTCTTTATCAGGAACTTGCTGAAGATTCGTTGCGCTTTCGCACTAATAAACTTTGGCCGATTGAAAACTCGCATTCTGGGATTATAAGGGGAANTTTGATTTTTGAAGATTATTTAAGTGTTAAATTTGATGATGATCTTTAAAAATCAATTAAAAATATCAAATGGTCTTAAAATCATTCGAAATTTTTATGGTGAGTTCTCTAACTTATAAACCATAGTAGAAAACAAACATCAAGTGATTTTGATCTCTATGTACTCCAAATTAAAGTTTTAAGCACATTAGGGTTTACTCAAAACAATAATGTTTTGATTCTTAAAAATCATGAAATTATTTCTTAAGACTACTCTGGCCATAGGAAACTTACATGAATTTTTGTAGAATTTTTTAAGCTACATACAATTTTCTACAATTATTTGAGTATAAAATGCATAAAAACATAGAAAATTCAGATCTATGTCTAGGAATCTCTTATGTCTTTGGAAAAATACTCAAATTGTCCACCTAGATAGAGGCTACAACATATAAAAATTTGGAGTCAAGATGATAATCCAATATGAATGGAGAATTGAAAAACCCCTAACCCTAATTCATTTCTTAAAAATAATTTATGCATCAAATTAATGTGAAAATAGTTCCATATGATTCTCCTCTGTTCACTGAGCAAGAGGGTATTTTTATTTTATTTTTATGAATTTTCTATGTAAAGATATGTATTTTTGAAGTTTACGGGCTATTTTCTAAATTTATTAAATACCCCTATTTATTTATTCAAACCACGGGCTGACTGGATCATCAGATCCGTCGAACAACCACGCGACGTGCTTCTATTTGATGTCGCCTTCTGAGTCAGCTGCCACGCGACCCGCCATATCGTTCCAGAGGATCATCCGGCTTGATCTCCGCCATCCATTCAATACACACGAGAATGGACGACATCCGTTCATCGTCCCCGATGGCCTTAACCGAGAGCCGTCCAACTTAAAACCTTAATATCTCTCTCGTTTCTTAATGGATTTTGATGATTTTTTTTTAAATTGTTCGTCTTGAAGAGACGAACACATCTATATGGTAAACATACTATGAAATCAAGCCATCATAAATGGAGAGCTCGCGAAGGCTCGGGAGAGTGAGTGAGGTTATACCTTTGCTCCAAGAGGTTTGACCTCAATCAGAGGTTCTTCACACCTTCGTTAGGTCCCAAAGAGCTTAGGAATGAAGCCTTTGGCTCTGGTGTAAGGCCTATATATGATTTTGACCACAGCCGATTTTGGGTGTTGGTTGAGAGCTATGGTAGAGGCTATTTCAGAGGGAGAATTGATGGGGGTTTGGCTTCCTTCACTCTTGTGAAGGTGTAAAGCCAATTTGTTTGAAGTTTGGTGCTGTGTAGGTTCAGATTGAAGTTTGTCCTGATTTCGGGCAGGAATTCAAACTGNTCGGCGGGGTCGATGGTGCCGTCGGTGAGCCTCTGTATTAATTTTTCCTGGACTCTTGGGAAAAACCCACCGTCGGCGGCGTCAAGGGCACTGTCGGGGCCCAAGGCAAAATTTGTACAGTTTCGCTCTGGTCCGAATTCGTTCCAATTTTTCTTCATGGATCTAATTTTTAAGATGTTTCAATGGTAATTAAGAGTAATAGAGCTTAATACTACCACAAACTAATGATAATTTCAAATAAAAACTACTATAATTGTGATAAAAAATAAAGATAAACATGGGTTGCCTCCCATAAAGCTCTTGGTTTAACGTCATCAGCCCAACCTATTCAGGTGTCATTCAGGTTGACTGATCATTAAAATCTCTTTAAAATTTGGTCTACCCTCATAATATGACCTTAATCTATGTCCATTTACTTTAAAAGCTATTTCCCAATTTGGTCTTTTACCCTCATAATATGGTTTTAATCTGTGTCCATTTAATTTAAATCTATTTCCTTCCGATCTTCAACTCAAGCTCCGTAAGTTTAAACTTGAGTCACAGTAAAGGGTCCTAACCAACGAGACTTCAATTTTCTAGGAAATAACTTCAGATTAGTGTTGTAAAGCAAAACTTCTTGTCCTGGTTCAAAGTTCTTTTGGTTAATCTTTCAATCATGCCATAATTTTAATTTTTCCTTATAAATTCTGTCGTTATCATAAAATTCATTTTTTAATTGTTCCAATTCATTTAACTGTAACAATCTCTTCTCACCAGCATCTTTCAAATTATAATTGAATTCTTTAATCATCCAATATGCTTTATGCTCCAATTCTATTGGTAAGTGAAAAGTCCTTCCAAAAATCAGTCTGTAAGGAGTCATTCCAATAGAAGTTTTATAAGTAGTCCTGTAAGCCCATAATGCAGTATCCAATCTAGTGGACCAAACTATTCTACTAGGTTTACAGTCTTTTCAAGTATTTGTTTAATCTCTCTACAGAAACTTCAGGTAACCCACTGGTTGAGGATAGACAGTAGAGATTCTATGAATAATATTAAATTTTTCTGCCAATCTCTGAATGTATTTATTGTTGAAATGGGATCCTCTGTCAGTGATAATCATTCTAGGCATTCCGTATCTAGTGAAAAATATTTTTCATTAAAAAACTTGAAGCACTTTTAGCATCACAACGAGGTAAAGCTTGTGCTTCAATCCCCTTAGAAACGTAGTCTACTGCAATTAATATATATAAGTTCCCAAATGAAGGAATAAATGATCCCATAAAATCTAATCCCCAAATGTCAAAGATCTCAACATCTAACATGAAATTCAGAGGCATTTCATTTCTTCTAGATATATTGCCTACTCGTTGACATCGATCACAAGTTTTTATGTATCTATAAACATCTCTAAAGATGGTAGGCCGATAAAATCCAGCTTTTAAAATTTTATAAGCAATTTTATCAATCCCAAAATGTCCTCCAAATTCAGAATCATGACATTTCTGAATGACTAGCTCAATTTCTTCATAAGGTACACATCTCCTCATAATAAAATCCTTACATTGTTTATATAAATAAGGCTCATCCCAAAATTAGTTTTTGCATCATGAATGAATTTCTTTTGTTGTTGCAATGTCAGCATAGGTGACAAAATATCACTTACAATATAGTTAACAATATCAACATACAATGGTATTTTCCACTAACTAATATTATAAAGTTGTTCATTAGGGAAACTGTATGTAATTTCATTATCAGTGTCGGATAATTTATGATTTTCTAATGTTGACAAATGATCAACAATTTGATTATCACTTCCCTTTCTATCAATAACCACAAGATCAAATTCTTGCATCAAAAGTATCCATCTAATCAACATTTCTATCAATAACCACAAGATCAAATTCTTGCATCAAAAGTATCCATCTAATCAACCTTGGGTTAGCATCCTTCTCTTACATCAGATATTTAATAGCAGAGTGATCAGTATGCACAACAAATTTAGCTCCAATTAAATAAGATATTAGATATTTAATAGCAAAGTGATCAGTATGCACAATACATTTAGCTCCAATTAAATAAGATCTAAATTTTTGGCCAGTAACTCTTTTTCAGTAACAGTATAATTAATTTGTGCATCATTAAGAGTTTTACTAGTGGTATGCACAACACATTTAGCTCCAATTAAATAAGATCTAAATTTATTTAAAGCATACACAATAGATCAGTATGAACAACACATTTAGCTCTGATTAAATAAGATCTGAATTTATCTAAAGCATACACAATGGTCAGTAACAATATAGTTAATTTGTGCATCATTAAGAGTTTTACTAGCGTAGTATATAACTTTCAAAATCTTTTCATACCTTTGTCCAAGAATAGCTCAAATAGCATAATCACTAGCATCACACATAAGTTCAAATGATTTCTCCCATTTAGGTGAAACTATAATAGGGGCTATGATTAATTTTTCCTTTAATAACTCAAATGCATTTAAGCAGCTTTCAATAAATTTGAATTTCTTGTCCTTTCTTAAAAGTTGGCATAGAGGTTTTAACAATTTTTTAGAAATCTTTAATAAAACGCCTGTAAAATCCAACATGTCCAAGAAAACTCCTAACGTCTCTTACATTAATAGGAGGTGTTAGTTTAGATATAACTTGGATTTTTACAGGGTATGCTTCCATACCATCTTCCAAAATTTTATGTCCTAACACAATTCCTCCTGTAACCATAAATTGACATTTCTCCCAATTCAAAACCAAATTAGTTCTTTCGCATAACTCAAACCATAAATTGACATTTCTCCCAATTTAGAACTAAATTAGTTCGTTCACATAACTCCAAAACTTTTTCAATACAATTTAAGCATGCGTCAAATGATGTTCCAAATACAGAGAAATCATCCATAAATACTTCCAATACATCATCAATTAACTTACTAAATATGGACATCATACATCTATGAAATGTTGCGGGTGCATTACATAATCCGAAAAGTATTCTTCGAAAAGCAAAAGTTTCAAAAGGAATAATAAATGTTGTTTTTTCTTGATCCTCAGGAGCAATAGGAATTTGATGGTAATCGGTATATCCATCTAAAAAACAAAAATATTTATGTCCAGCAAGTCTATCCACTATTTGTCTAAAAAGGGTAAAGGGAAGCGATCTAAATATTTGTGCCCAGCAGGTCTATCTACTATTTGATCTAAAAAGGGTAAAGGGAAGTGATCTTTTCTGGTGGCAGAGTTTAATTTTCTATAATCAATGCAAATATGCCACCCAGTAACTTGTCTGATAGGTATTAATTCAGAATTTTCTTTTGTTTCAATAGTCACTCCTCCTTTCTTAGGAACACAATGAATTGGACTTACCCATCTTTTGTTTCAACAGTCACTCCTCCTTTCTTAGGAACACAATGAATTTGACTTACCCACACACAATCTGAAATAGGATATATAATTCCAGTGTATAACAATTTCAAAATTTCTTTCTTAACTACTTCTTTCGTCATCGGATATATAATTTCAGTGTCCAACCATTTCAAAATTTCATTCTTGACTACTTCTTTCATCATTGAGTTTAATCTCCTTTGTGGATCAACTCTTGGTTTATATTGTTCATCCAGTATAATTCTATGCATACAGATCTTTGTGGATCAACTCTTGGTTTATATTGTTCATCTAATATAATTTTGTGCATACAGATCGAATGACTGTCAACTCTTGGTTTATATTGTTCATCTAATATAATTTTGTGCATACAGATTGAAGGACTGATACCCTTAATATCAGCTAAGGTCCAATTAAAAGCTTTCTTATATCTTTTTAATGTATCTAACAGTCTTTGCTCTTGCTGATCATTTAACTCTGAAGATATAATAACATGTAATGTAGATGAGTCTCCTAAAAATAAATACTTCAAGTGGCTAGAAAATACTTTCATCTCAAGTTCAGGTGGTTTTATAATTCGATGGAAACAATTTTTATTGTTGTAATATCCAACATCTCAAATCTTTCCTGAACATAATCTAATTCTTCATTTTCTAATTCGCTTAAAATAACTTCGTCATTCTTTTCAAATTGTTCCTTCTCTACAAAATGTTCTTCTTCTTCAAAATGCTTTTTATCTTCAAAATGTTCTTTAAAATATTTGTCTTCAAATTATTCTTCTTCTTCAAAATGTTTTGTGTATCTTCAAAATGTTCTTTAAAATGTTCGTTCAGTAGATGTTCAATAATTTCCATGCGAAAACATTCATTATCTCTTTCAACAGAAGGGTATTTCATAGATTTTGTAATATTAAATGTCACTTCTTGACTATTAACTCTCATAGTTAATTCTCCTTTTTGAACATCTATCATAACTTTTCTAGTAGCTAAAATTGGTCTCCCTAAAATGATAGGTATTTTTTTATCTTCCTCCATATCTAAAACATTCAAATACACAAGAAAGATAAATTTATCCACTTTTACTAACACATCTTCTATAACTCCCTTAGGATATGTAACTAAATGATCCACTAAATGTAGAGTAACAGAAGTAGGTGAGACTTCTCCTTATTCTAATCTTTTGAAAATTGATTGAGGCATAAGATTAATGCTGGCTCCCAAATCACATAAAGCTCTTCCATAAAATTTTTCACCGGTACTGAAGAGTTACAGAAGTAGGTGAGACTTCTCCTAATCCTAATCTTTTGAAAATCGATAGAGACATAAGATTAATGCTGGCTCCCAAATCACATAAAGCTCTTCCATAAAATTTTTCACCGATAGCACACAGTATAATGAAACAGCCAGGCATAAGATTAATGCTGGCTCCCAAATCACATAAAGCTCTTCCATAAAATTTTTCAGCGATAGCACACGGTATAGTGAAACTACCTACTTTTAATTTTTCAGGAAGCTTTTTCTGAATAATTGCACTACACTATTCGCTAAGTGCAACAACTTCATTATCCGTGAACTTGCTTTTTTTGTTCAGAATATCTTCCATAAATTTCACATAATTGGGCATTTGCTCTAAAGCCTCTACGAAGGGAATGTTTACTGTTAACTTCTTAAGAATTTTTAAAAATTCGAAAAATTGTTTATTCTGTTTGTGTTGCTTCAATCTTTGAGGAAACGGTGGTGGAGGTTTCTCCACAGTAATTTTCATTGGTGTAAATTGATACTCTAAATATGGGTATTCATGATCCTTCTCTTTTTCGGTATCCAATTTCTCTTTTTCAATTTATGTTTCTTTTTACACCCTTATTTCCAATTTTTTTCCACTTCATAATTGTATCACTTTAATTTGTTCTTTTCCCTGGTCTTTAGGATTTGGTTCAACAGTACTAGGAAAAGTTCCTAATGTTTTGGTTACTAAGCGCAGTAGCTTATGCCCTAATTGATTTTCAATATTCTTAATAGCAGTTCCTTGATTTTGTAATTGATTTCCTATTTGGTTCCACAATACTTGGAAAAGTTCCTAATGTTTGGTTACTAAGCGCAGTAGCGATATGCCTTAATTGGTTTTCAATATTCTTAATAGCAGTTCCTTGATGTTGTAATTGATTTCCTTGAATCTATCACAGTACTAGGAAAAGTTCCTAATGTTCGGTTACTAAGCACAGTAGTGATATGCCCTAATTGTAATATTCTTAATAGCAGCTCCTTGATTTTGTAATTGATTTCCTTGAATTTGTAATTGATTTCCTTGATTCTAAGAAAAAGTTCCTAATGTTCGGTTACTAAGCGCAGTAGCGATATGTCCCAATTGGTTTTCAATGATAGCAGTTCCTTGATTTTGTAATTGATTTCCTTGAATTTGTAATTGATTTCCTTAATTCTGTAATTGTTGACCCATGTTTAATATGAACTCTTCCATAGATAACTTCTTCTTCTTAATTTGAGTACTACTGTTAAATCCTGGAGGATAAGAAGGTCTATAGTTAACATTTCCTTGGTTGGATGAATTTCCTAATGGGTTCACTGGGTTGTTTGCCCATTGTTGATTTGTAGAAGAATTTTTATTCCATTTAAAATTTTGATGACTCTTCCAACCTGAGTTATAATAGTTCAAATAAGGGTTGTTGGGTCTATTAATAGCATTTAAGGTCTCATATGAAGATTGAACATCCACAAATTGCCCAAATGAATTTTCTTCCATCATAGGAGGTTTTGGGGAATAATTCATCCCATATCAATCTATTTTCTTTGATATTGTTGCAATCTGTGAAGCTGACATAGATATTACATCAGAATCATGGATACTAGCTACTCTTTTAAGATTTACCCGCTCAAAGGGCCATTGAAAATTGTTGGTAGCCATCTCTTCTATTAATGAATAGGCCTTATCAAAAGGTTTTGTCATTAAAGAACCACCAGCCACAACATCTATAATCAATCTAAGAGATCGTACTAATCTCTCTCAAGCTTCATATATGACTCTCCATCAATCTGACAGAAAGATGTTATATCTTTAAATCTCTCCCAAGCTTCATATATTGACTCTCCATCAATCTGACAGAACTATGTTATGTCATTTCTAAGTTTAGCAGTTTTGGATGGAAGATTATCATCCAATCTGGTAACGAATGATGAGGGCATTTCCTAAGAAGATCTTTAAATCTCTCCTAACCTTCGTATATTGACTCTCCATCAATTAATTCCTAAGAAGATCTTTAAATCTCTCCCAAGCTTCATACGACTCTCCATCAATCTGACAAAAGTCATTTCTAAGTTTAGCAGTTTTGGATGGAGGAAAATATTTGGATAGAAATTTCAGTGAAAGTTCTCCCCAAATGTTATGTCATTTCTAAGTTTAGTAGTTTTAGATGGAGGGAAATATTTGGATAGAAATTTCTATCTAAGAAGATCTTTAAATCTCTTTCAAGCTTCATATATTGACTCTCCATCAATCTGACAAAATGATGTTATATTCTAATAGATCCAGCGATAGAGGGAAATATTTGGATAGAAATTTCTGTGACAGTTCTCCCCAAGTTCTAATAGATCCAGGATGGAGGGAAATATTTGGATAGAAATTTCTGTGAAAGTTCTCCCCAAGTTCTAATAGATCCTGTTGAGGGAAATATTTGGATAGAAATTTCTGTGAAAGTTCTCCCCAAGTTCTAATAGATCCTGGTACCTCTCCATCAATTTGACAGAATGATGTTATGTCATTTTTCTCAAGCTTCATATATTGACTCTCCATCAATCTGACAGAACGATGTTATGTCATTTCTTAGTCCTAAGAAGATCTTTAAATCTCTCCCAAGCATCATATATTGACTCTCCATCAATCTGACAGAATGATGTTATGTCATTTCTAAGTTCCCCAAGCTTCATATATTGACTCTCCATCAATCTGACATAATTGTCATTTCTAAGTTTAGCAGTTTTGGATGGAGGAAAATATTTGGATAGAAATTTCAGTGAAAGTTCTCCCCAAATGTTATGTCATTTCTAAGTTTAGTAGTTTTAGATGGAGGGAAATATTTGGATAGAAATTTCTATCTAAGAAGATCTTTAAATCTCTTTCAAGCTTCATATATTGACTCTCCATCAATCTGACAAAATGATGTTATATCTTTAAATCTCTCCCAAGCTTCATATATTGACTCTCCATCAATCTGACAGAACTATGTTATGTCATTTCTAAGTTTAGCAGTTTTGGATGGAAGAAAATATTTGGATAGAAATTTCTGTCTAAGAAGATCTTTAAATCTCTTTCAAGCTTCATATATTGACTCTCCATCAATCTGACAAAATGATGTTATATTCTAATAGATCCAGCGATAGAGGGAAATATTTGGATAGAAATTTCTGTGACAGTTCTCCCCAAGTTCTAATAGATCCAGGATGGAGGGAAATATTTGGATAGAAATTTCTGTGAAAGTTCTCCCCAAGTTCTAATAGATCCTGTTGAGGGAAATATTTGGATAGAAATTTCTGTGAAAGTTCTCCCCAAGTTCTAATAGATCCTGGTACCTCTCCATCAATTTGACAGAATGATGTTATGTCATTTTTCTCAAGCTTCATATATTGACTCTCCATCAATCTGACAGAACGATGTTATGTCATTTCTTAGTCCTAAGAAGATCTTTAAATCTCTCCCAAGCATCATATATTGACTCTCCATCAATCTGACAGAATGATGTTATGTCATTTCTAAGTTCCCCAAGCTTCATATATTGACTCTCCATCAATCTGACATAATGATGTTATGTCATTTCTAAGTTTAAAAGCTTCATAAATTGACTCTCCATCAATCTGACAAAATGATGTTATGTCATTTCTAAGTTTAGTAGCCTTGGATGGAGGGAAATATTTGGATAGAAATTTCTGTGAAAGTTCTCCCCAAGTTCTAATAGATCCATTGGAGGGAAATATTTGGATAGAAATTTCTGTGACAGTTCTCCCCAAGTTCTAATAGATTCTGATGGAGGGAAATATTTGGATAGAAATTTTTGTGAAAGTTCTCCCCAAGTTCTAATAGATCCTGGTGCTAACGAATGTAACCATATCTTAGCCTTATCCCTCAATGAAAAAGGAAAAGTCTAAGTCTAACAGCATCGTTTGAGACTCTGTCATATTTAAAAGTAGCACACAGTTCTAAAAAACTAGCGAGGTGTAAGTTTGGATCTTCATTTGGTGTACCTCCAAAATGATTGTTTTGTACCATTTGGATAATAGCAGGTTTAAGCTCAAATGAATTAGCAACTACATCAGGATTTTGGATAAATAAGTGAATTTCATCTGCTGTAGGATTTGCATAATTTCTTATGGGTCTAGGTTGGTGTCTTCTCTATTCCTTGATTGTTCAGGTTGTTTTCCATTGTATCAGAATTTCTAGGTTCTCTTCTTTATTCTCTAATCCTTCTAACAGTGTGTTCTAATTTCGAATCATAAGGTATAAGATTTTCAAGTACAAATTTNATTTGGAGGTGCCTTAGGGCAAAAGACCAAGTTAGGCATTTCACATAGAATTGGATAGATATCCAGTTTAAATGAACCATGGATTAATATATTGTGAAGATATGGTGTACCCTAGTTCTAAGTCAACACCCAGGGTCAATCCTAAAGCCAAGTAATCCTATAGGGACTCTTCTTGAATTCTCTTATAATGATCTTACCTACTAAATGCTAGAGGTTAAGATCAATATGTGGAATTTCAAGTTGAGTAAAAAGAAGAGTTTTGAATTTCTAATGGTGGGGGTAACTTTTCTAATTTTCGAAGACTAGTCAATAGGGAAGTCCTATGGCTAGACCTAGGCTACTAAAGAAGTTTCTAGACCTCAACCAAAAGTGAGGTCAACACACCATTTCATATGTAAAATTGTGTTGGACTCTTTTCACCATAAAGGCTGGTGTAAGACCACTCCATGCACGTAGCATTAGTGACATTTTTTGGTTGTATTCATGCAGTCGGACATCATTGCTGGCCAATAATATCCGAGTCTTTTGATCTTCATTTTCATTTCCGACCCTGAATGATGAGCGCCACATAATCTGACATGTACCTCTTTGACAATATTAGGTTCTTCGGCTCTGCTCAAACACAGTAGCCACATCTGGTCGAATGATCTTCTGTCGAGAACTTTTCCCATCAGGGCGTAAGACATTGCCCTCCTTGTGATATGATGTGCTTCAGACTTGTCTTCTGATAGCTTTCTAGTATGCAAATATTCTATTAATGGCTTGTGCCAATCTTCACTAATGTCTACAACTGTACTTATTGCTGCTTCTTTTCTAAGCTTATGCAGAGTTTCGAGATCGATTTGAGAAGACTTATTTTCATTGCACTATGATTTCAATAGAATCCTCCGGGGGACATGCCATTTCCTTATCAAGTTTTGTTAGAGCATCCGCATGGGCATTATCTCCCTAGAAATCTGGTAGAAAGTCACATCAAGAATCTATTCCAGGAGCTTCATTGTGTACTGATGGTATTCTGCTAATCTTGGTTTCAAAATTATGTATTGTCCAACAACTTGCTGCATCACGAGATGGGAGTCGCCATAGATGGCAATGTTTGTTATATCCATTGAGATTGTTATTCTCAATTCGGTGATTAAAGCATCATATTCTGCTTCATTGTTGGTGCACGACTCCGCCAACTGGTATGAGAACCTTAACATACCCATATCTCGCATGATAAAGATCAAATCGATCCCTACTTTGCCTAGTATAACTGTGTCTAATCCTCTGTTATTTTATGCTAACGAAGCGCCATCAAAGTACTTCTCACAGTGTTGCGCACTGGAGAATTCCATTTGTAGTAATTTTTCATATGGTAACTCATCATTGAGAGAGGACCCAGCTGGCAGTGGGTGTGCAACGAGAAAGTCTACTAGTATCTGTCCCTTGATAGCACCAAGGGGAACAAAAGTTATATCAAATTGCAATAAGATCATTGACCATCTTGCTAAACGTCCTGAGAGTGTTGGTCGGGTCATAAGATATTGTAATGGATTAACTTTCGGGATTATGGTAATCTTATGAGAAAACATATAATGTCCGAGCTTTTAGGCAGCAAAAATCAATGTTAGACAATGCTTCTCAATAGGTGGATACCTTATCTCCATCGGTATTAGGCGACGACTCAAATAGTAGAGTGCATTTTCTTTACCCTTACATTGACTTGGGCTAAGAGGGCTCCAAGAGAGTTGTCTAAGGCCGCGATATAAAGTATAAATGGTTTCCCTGGGATAGGGGCTTGCAAGGCAGGAGGTTTCATTAAATATTGTTTAACATCTTCAAAGGACCATTTGAATTTCTCTTCCCAAATAAATTTGGCATCTTTTAATTAATGTCGATAAAGGTTGACACCTACTTGAGAGATTAGAAATATAGCATCTCAGATATGCCATCTTCCCCTGGAAGGAACGTAGTTGTTTCAAGGTTTTAGGACGAGGCATTTCCAAGATACCTTTAATTTTGTTTGGGTCGATCTCGATTCCCCGATGACAGACAACAAATCCAAAAAATTTCTCGGAGGTAACGCCAAAGACGCACTTTAAGCTATTCATTTTAAGGTCAAATCGTCATAACCGTTCAAACACGATCCTCAAATTGTACAAATGGTTTATTTTTCATTTGCTTTTGATGACCAAATCATCCACGTAGCATTCTACTATGTTGTGAATGAGGTCATCAAAAATCTTCGTCATTTCACGCTAATATGTTGCTTCTGCGTTCTTTAGGCCGAACGACATCACCGTGTAGCAGAAAATTCCAATCAATGTTCTGAAGGCTATAAGTGTTGCATCCTCGGGTGCCATCTTGATTTGGTTGTATCCCAACGATCTGTCCATGAAAGAGAAAATTTCATGTGTGGAAGTGATATCCACCATCATCTCTCGTATGGGTAGTGGAAATTTGTCTTTTGTACATGCCCTGTTCAAATCTCTGAAGTTGACACATACACAGATTGTTCATTTTTCTTCTTAACTGGTACAATACTAGCCAACCATGTGGGGTACTACTCTTCTTTTACAAAGTTGGCATCTATTAGTTTCTTCACCTCAACGATGACTTGTTGTTCTATTTCGAGGTGCATTCTCCTGAGAGCTTGTTTTACTAGGGTTATATTCTTGTCCACCCCGAGTTTATGGACTGCAACTTCTGCTGACAATCTGGGCATTTAATCGTAGCTCCATGCGAAGCAATCTTTGAATTTTGTTAATAGTTTGATCAATTCTGCAAATTCTTCGTCATTGAGTAGAGAACTTATAAATATAGGTCGGGGTTGTTCTTCAGTCCCGAGGTTAATCTCATTCAATTCATCAATGATAGATTTAATTTCTTCCTCAAATTCTAGGAGAGAATCTTCTATTGGTTGATCAGTAGAGTCATCCTCCACATCGAGGCAATCCTCTTCTGACTCACTAGTAATAACCATGCAAAATTCAGAATCATCGACTGGTCTGACTGTACCAAATCTGAGACCCCCTTTTAAATTTGGAGTTCGACTTTTACTATTCCATAATTTTTCAAAAAGTTGAAATTTATCTTTTGACAATTATTTTGGTAAGTTTCCTTGTTGAATTAACTTTTGAACACAAGGTGAGAAGTAACTAAAAGGAAATTCCATTAATTCATTATGATCTTCATCAAAATTTACATGTTTTTCAAGCTCAGTAGAGGTAGAAGCACGTTGAACCAACACTACAGACTTCCTTGACCTCTAAACTCTCTACTTTTTGAGGTAGAATTGGAGTAAGGGCCATAGCATTCACATAGTAGTTTATCCAATCATACATTGTTTCATATTCATTCTTTTTTGTATCTTCTAAGGATATCACGTACTGAGGTCTCTTCCGTCGTGTCATCATTATCTTGTCTTCATAACTGTCTTCATCACCAATGTTGATGGTTGGCCTAGTATGTTCAACAATTAAATTGATCGTTCCTCGTCTATGTCCCCGGCCTCGACCTCGAGTGCGCAAACTAAAACAACTTTCACCAACTCATTGTAAGGGAGTGGTGGAAGATCGCTGAAGCGGAGTTGAATGGCCTCTCTTTGTAATTATTCTGAATCTTCATCTTTGTTTGTGATAATTTCACGAGAGAAGACAACCATCTTTAGACACGTAGTAGGCAGCATCTTCATGGATACCAACTTCATGTACTGAAAATGGTTGTAGGTCTCATTTGATGCAATTTTCTTGACCATCTTTACGGTATTTGATGCACTGGTGTAAAGATGATGGAACCATATTGTGTTCATGAATCCATGGTCAACCCAACAGAGCGTTAAAAGAGGTCTCGACATCGATGACATGAAATTTACTGGTTGTTACGAGTTCTCCTACCTTCATAAGTAATGTAATTGATTCAAAGGCCCTTTTTCCTTTTTGGTTGAATCCTCTTAACATCATTTTATCAGTTGTATGCTCTTGAGCTTCAATATCCAAATAGGCCAATGTTCGTAGGCTCATTAAGTTAGTAGATGCTCTAGAATCTACTAAAACTCTGGATAACACAAATTTGTCGATGTTGACGGAGATGTAGAGCGGATGATTTTGGTCGGCGGTACCGAGCAGCATGTCTTCATCTGTGAAGGTTACCCCAGGCTATTCTTTTAATGAACAAACTTCATCTATGGATGTGCTGGCCCACTGAGCTAAGCAAATTTCTGGGTCAAGCAAAGCTGTAACTAGAGACTCTCTCATCTCCTTTGACAGGATGAAAGCGTCGTAGATGCTTAATCCAGCCAGCAACTTCCTAAGATGAGCTAGGACGTTGTAGTATACTTTGTATGATCCTTAAATTTTATCTTGATTATGTGGCTCTTCCACTGGTGGACGTGGAGGTATCTCTTCTCGAGTCAATAGCTGCTTTCCTTTGTCTGTTGGAGCTATTCTTGGTTGTAACACTTTTTTGCTCCTTAAGTTAACTTCTGTGATTTCTTCTTCTTGAGCTATCATTGTTGAAACTTCTGGTGTCTCCTCCTCTTCATTGGAAAGATCTAAGTTGATGGTAAGTGATGTACCGTGATGCTTGAGAATTGGCTCCTCGTTATCAGTGTTATTGTAAATAGTATCATTGATGTCTTCTTTGGACTTGACAACGAGTTCATCAAACTCGAGTACGATTTGAGGATCATTTTGGGGATCAATATTGAATTTAGATTGGTCATAATCAATTATATTATGACTAGAAATAGTTAAAATGTAGCCGAAATCACAATCATTATACTCATAAGACCCCGGAGGGACAAAAAGATAATCATACAAAGTCAATGGTTTGAGGATTTTCTTCCCCGAATCCAAGACAACTAATGTAGTAGAGGCAGCCCCTATCCTACCACCCATGCTATCAATATTTGTAGTGACACTTTTATTCTTCTTCCTTTTCCTTGACAATGACGGATCTCTTCACAAAACCTTCACCATGGGCTTGGTAAGCTGCGGACTCTGAATGAAGGTTTGTCTTGATGCAGTTGGATCTTGTTCAGTATTTTCTAGAATGATCTGCTCCAGACCTCATTCCATCCTTCTTCTTTGGTATATGCAGAAGATTGTTTTGATGGATCCTGCATTTGATTGAGGACCCTCTTGAGTTTATCCCATGTTGTACTCCATCCCTCTGTTCCAATATACAGATCAATTGGGGAGATTAGCTCGGCCGAAATCATATTTATGAAATCTTTTTCAGGTTCTTTTAATTATTCTTTTGGGATTAAGGTTCTCTTCTTTAAGGTTCTTCTTGAGCCAGTCTTTAAAGACAAAGCATTTTTTTATAGTGTGCCCAAGCAACCGGTGGTATGGGCAATAATTTGGTTCATTCTTCTTACCCACCTCTTCAGGCTTCCTTAGATCTGGTAGTCTGAACTCTGGCTTCTTCATCAAACTTCTGAATATTTTAGGTATAGCTTCATCTTTGAGAGTATACATCTTCTTTTGTCGTTCTTACAGGGACATTTTATTATCTTTTGTTCGAGGTGATCCTTCTTGAGGCAGTCGCTGCTTGGATTAACTACTCTGTTTCTGAGCATACTAACAACGACTTTATATATGCTTAAAAATATAAGTATTTAATACTGCTGCTAAAAGAATTAATTTCTTAGCAATGACACCAAAAACTTAATAACAGCTATAGATTCGATAAGGATGTATTTATAAAATATTCAATAATTGTAAAATCACACTTACCAATGCAAGTATACGTATCGCTCAAGTAATATTGGGCTCTAATGGAGTCCTAGATATCGATCCCACAGGGAGTAATATTAGAACTACGAATTACGATTTTTGAAAAGTAATACTTAATCGTAAGAATAGAATTCAAATTTTAGAACTACAAACTAAGATTTTAGAAAAAGCAATACTTAATCGCAACAATGGAATTCAATTTGCTTATGACTACAAACTAAGATTTTAGAAAAGCAATACTTAATCACAACAATATAATTCAAATTGCTTATCTATGAACTAAGATTTTAGAAAATCAACACTTAATCACAACAATATAATTCAAATTGCTTATCTGTCATCTATTAGGCAATTGAAATAATTATGTAATTTTAATAACTATTAAATAACTAATGATACTAATGAAGAAGGCAATTGAAATAAATATGTAATTTTAATAACTCTTAAATAACTAATTATACCAATGAAGGTTCCTATAGGCAATTGAAATAAGTAAATAATTTGAATAACTAATAAATAACTAATGATAGAAAGTTAGGGTTAATAATAGACAATTGAAATAAATATGTAATTTTCTTAATAACTCATAAATAACTAATTATGCTAATGAGGGTTTAATTGAAATAAATATGTAATTTTAATAATTATTAAATAATTAATTATACTAATGAAGGTTCGACGTGATGTTCAATATATAAGAAAGCATCATTCTCCTTGTCAAGAAATTATAGTGAATGGATAAAGTGAATCAGTTCTAGTTGTATTGTGCCAAATAGGAGCATACTTTTTCTTTACCCTTTGGTCCAGACATAAAGAACATTGACTAATCCTACGCTTTTTTACTGAATCTACGGCTAGGCTGGGAGGATACTGTCTCTCACTTCGGAGCTCCCACGTTCCCTTGGCTTTAGGGCTAACATCTACATTTCAACACCCAAATGATAGGACCAAATCAGGGATTTTAGTCCGTCACTCTAAAATCTATCATTCTATGCCCANATTAAGACATCAGAGGAGAAAATGTGATTTTTCAAAATTTAATTTATTTTATATAATTATTTTTATGCAAAAGATAGGATTTTTCAAAGAAAATTCCTAACTTGACCAAGGTAAATCCTAATTCCTTGAAAATTTTATTGGAGCTAGACTTAGACCAGATAAGCATTTGGACCAAATTTCATGATTTTTTTAATTTTATTTGAATTATCATAATTATTTTTAGTTCTGGAGTATTTATTAAATTCAAAATATTTTAAATGGGGAAGAATAAGTTTTGTATATTTGAATTAGAGAAGAAAATTTTATATTTTTCTGAATTTTATTTGATTTACTGGAATTAGTTTTAGTGAAAACTTATTTTTAGCCTTTAAAAATTATTTTAAGCTTCAAAATTCAATATCTTTATTTAGAAAAATAGGAAAAATATCCCAATTATTTCTTAGTGCTTCAAAAAATTCAACATCTTTATTTAGAAAATCAGGAAAAATATTCTAATTGTTCCTAAGTGATTAGGGAGCAATTTAGAACATTTTCATGAGTTTTATTATTTTTGTGATTTTTATGAATTTTTAATTATTTAAATTTTTAAAATATACTAAAAATCAAGTTTTTATTTTAAATAACATATATTTTTTAAAAAAATACCCTTGATCACAGAGAACTCAAAAAAATAAGTTTTTATGAATTTTTGAGTTATATTTTGATTTAAAAAAAATCATTTAAATGCCAAAAGTGATCTTTATCTTTAAAAATCAACTTAAGTTATCAAATG
This sequence comes from Phalaenopsis hybrid cultivar, assembly GCA_002079205.1. Lineage (NCBI taxonomy): Eukaryota > Viridiplantae > Streptophyta > Magnoliopsida > Asparagales > Orchidaceae > Phalaenopsis > Phalaenopsis hybrid cultivar. The sequence continues at coordinate 397,987 of JXCR01096785.1, read as the reverse complement.
AACTCAAAATATTTTAAAATTTTTATGGTGAGTTCTCTGGATCATAAATAATCGTGAAGATCAAAAATCAAGTCTTTTAAATGTTTATATCTTTCAAAATTAATTATCTTAGTGATTTAGGGTTTGTTAAAATTAAGTATAAATGTTTAAATTTTCCAAAATTAATTATCTTAGTGATTTAGTGTTTGTAAAATTTAAAGACAATGTTTATATTTTCCAAAATTAATTATCTTAGTGATTTAGTGTTTGCAAAATTTAAGTTCACTGAAATTATTTCCAAAGGTTTCTCTAGTCATGGTGGACCTTCCAAAATTTTTTTAGGATTTTCATTATTTCCAAAAGCTCCTCTGGTCATGGTGGACCTTCCAAAATTTTCTTAGAATTTTCTAACCAACATGCTAATTTCCAAAAATGTGGTTTTCTATCTAGAGACTTCCTCTGACTTTGGAAAAATCAGAAAATGTCTCTTTTGAAAAAATTTCAAGCCATGGTGAAGTGCCAATATGCATGGAGAATCAAAACATTCAAACTAGTGTTTAATTAATTAAAAATAAAATATGCATCATATGGACTTAAAATTATTTTCATATTGTTCTCCTCTGTTCACTGAGCAAGAGCGTATTTTTATTTTTATTTTTTTTATTTTTCTATACCAAGATATGAATTTTTGAAGTTAGGGATCATTTTCTGAATTAGTTAAATCTCTATTTATCTATTTAAATACGCGGGCCAGATTANAATAAAGATGTATAGATATAATATTCAATAATGTTAAAGTCAAATTTGTCAATGCAAGTATACGTATCGCTCGAGTAATATAGGGCTCTAATGGAGTCTTAGATATCGATCCCCCGGGAGAAATAGAATGCTACGGACTAAGATTTAATAAAAAGTAATACTGCAACTAAAACGACGTTCAAGTTGCTTATCTGTCACTAATAAGCAATTGAAATAAGTAGATAATTTGGATAATAACTAATTATAGAAAATAACGTTTAATTGTGATATTCAATATATAAGAAAGCATCCTTCTCCTTACCAAGAAATTATAGTGAATGGATAAAATGAATTAGTTCAATTTATATTGATCCAAATAGGAGCATACCTATTCTTTACCCTTTGGTCAAGGCATAAAGAACATTGACTAATCCTATGCTTGGTTACTAATTCTGCGGCTAGGCTGGGAGGATACCAACTCTCACTTCAAATCTCCCACACCCCTCACCTGAGGGCTAACATCTACACATCAGCACCCAAATGATAGAACTGAATTGGGGAATTTTAGTCTGTCACTCTAAAATCTCCAATTCTTCGCGNGTTGCAATTCAAGTAAAAGTTTTCTAATAATCCTAATTTGTCCGTTACTCTGATTGTGATTTGACTCACTCAATGAATCAATCGCTCAATCATTCAATCACTCCCCGACAACGACACAAAAAACTTGACAACGACTTTTTATATACTTAAAAAGATAAAGATGTATATATAAAATATTCAATAATGGTAAAGTCACACTTATCAATGCAAGTATACGATAAATATGGACATAATAAATATTCAATAATTGTAAAGTCACACTTATCAACGCAAGTATACATATCGCAATATGGACGTAATAAATATTCAATAATTGTAAAGTCACACTTATCAACGCAAGTATACATATTGCTCAAGTAATATAAGACTCTAATGGAGTCCTAGATATCGATCCCACAAGGAGTGGTTAGAACTGTGGGCTAAGATTTTAGAAAAACAATACTTTAATTACAACAACAAATTTCAATTTGCTTATCTGTCACTACAAGGCAATTGAAATAAATAGATAATTTTAATAACTATTAAATAACTAATGATACTAAGCAGAGTATAATTGTGATATTTAATGTATAAGAAAACATCATTCTCCTCGTTAAGAAATTATAGCGAATGGATAGAGAAATACTTATTCTTTACCCTTTGGTCCAGGCATAAAGAACATTGACAAATCCTACATTTTTTACTGAATCTGCGGCTAGGCTAAGAGGAAACCGACTCTCACTTCGGAGCTCCCACGTTCCCCTCACCTGATGGCTAACTTCTACACTTCAACACCCAAACAATAGGACCGAATTGAATATTTTAGTATGTCAATCTAAAATCTCCAATTCTACGCCCGATAATACTATTTTCCTATTTATTTGTACCCAACTTCCAAGGGCTTTGACCTCCCTAAATCTTGGATGTAATCTTCACTTTAGTTGTAAAACTCAACATATTTTAACAAATTAATTGACCAGATTGAAAGTAAATTAAGATCAAAGTGTCATCACAACTTCTTTAACATTTTTATGGCTCAACCAATTCAAATCACCATTTCACAAATCTTAAGACAATCATCACAATTTCTTTAACATTTTCATGGCTCAACCAATTCAAATCACCATTTCACAAATCTCTAGGCAAGGAGAAAGATTNTTGTAAAACTCAACATATTTTAACAAATCAATTGGCTAGATTGAAAGTAAATTAAGATCAAAGTTAAAAGATTATCACAATTTCTTAAATATTTTCATGGCTTCACCAATTCAAATCAGTATTTCACAAATCTGGAGACAAGGAGAAAGACAGAGAAAACTACTCAGATCTCATGGGGAAAACACAACAAAGCTCAGAATTCATTTATAAAATCAAAGTCATTCAAACTACAACAAGTAAATAACTCTCTAATTTCTCCCCAAGAACACTCCTCGAAGTTTCTCTGAATCTCTTTCTTTCCTTACAGCACACAGAATTCATCTTGGAAGTAGCAAGGAGGAAGAAATCTCTCACTTTCCCTCCACTCTTACAATCTTTTGAAGAATTCCTCTCAATTGTTACACTCTATTAGAAATTCTATACAGTAATGGAACCTCTCTAACCTCCAAGGCCTCTAGACTCTCTCAATTTTCAGCCAAAATGTTCTTTTAAAGTTGTGGATGAGCTTTCTCAAAAGTTACCTAAGCATCCCTTCAAAATTTGGCCTTATCCAAAGCTTGAGTAGGCATAACCGTAAATCTCGCCATCGGTGGCCTCGAGGGCGTCGTCGGCGGGCTTCTGAGGAATTTTGTCCTGTAGTCTCAGGAAAAACTCACCGTCGGTGGGGTCGAGGGCGCCGTCGGCGGTGTAGTTCAATACTCCACATTTTGGTCCATTTTGCTCCAAATTTGCTCCTTTTTGCATCTTTTTTCTCCAATGACCCTAATTCATCATTCCTGCAATAAAACTTCAAAAATACCTTTCCTTAAAGTGCAATAATATCAAAAATAGTATAAAATAGGTATGAAAATCTCAACATATTTTTTTTTGGTCACCAAGCCTAGGCGTAACCACGCTCAAAAGTACCCTAGTGTGGTCACACCAGGTTTGGGCATGACCATGCTTGGTTGATACACCAATGATCCATGGCCTTCGTCCACAAATCAGGCCATGAACTGATGCACTATTTCACCAATGATAATTTGTGGCTCACTAACCATCAAATTGATCTCTACTATTGATGTGCCACCCAATGAAATGGTTATTAAGGGCTTTCTCATCTCCTTCACTACCAATAAATATGCAGCCATCATCCCAAAACACAATAAAGACACAAAGACTAAGGACTCCATTACTCAAAAAAAGAAGTATGAAAATGTCTTCAGTAAGTCTCTTCCTCTCTGATAAACCCCTCTATATCTATTTTTTAATTTAAATATTTATTTACTTAAGGTTTAGTTAGGCCATATTAACTTAATAGCCTTGGTTTAGGCTTGGGTTTGAATTTAACTCAGGCTGATCCGATCATAGCCTAACCCAAATTCACTTAGCCTAAACCATAATCCTAACTGAGGTCTAATCTAGATCAGACCTGACCCAAACCCTCAACCTTCTCATGTCTAACCCAAATCATGCTTGACCCAAATAGAGCTAACCCAATTCCTAAGCTAAATCCTAAAGCTAAACTAAAACCAATTCAAACCTAACTAAACCCTAGTCAACCCAGCTAGTCAAACCCAAAAATAAACCCAAGCCTACTCTGGTAATCCTAGCTTAACCCGATTGAAACCCAAATAAAACCTAAGCCAACCCAGGTCAAGCTAGCGTAACTTAGGTAAAACCCAAGTCAGGCCTATGCGCACTCAAATCAATACTGCTTAACATGGTTTAAACCAAAATCAAACCAAAGCTAACCAAGGTGAACCCAAGCCAACTTGAGCCAACTTCAAACAAACTGAGTTTAGTCCAAGCTAATTTAGAGCTAGCTTAGGCAAAAAAAAAACTATATCATACCACACCTAGATTCAACCCCAAGCAAACTTAGGCTAAAACTTAGTGTACCCTAGCTCAACCTTAGCCCAAGTCTAATCCAATGATAAATGTTTCTTTTTAAGATTTATTTCTCATGTCATTTCATATTTCATATATCTTTTCATGATTTATTTTCTTTCATGTGTTATTTCACTTTCAAAACAAAATAATAAAAGCTAAATAAATACATAAAATATAAAAATAAAGATAATAACTTTTTAGCTTTCTCCGCGAACATTAAAATCAAAATTTTAATAAAACAAAACATAAAACATAGAAAACCCTGATATCTCAACATGAATCACAAATCATAGAGCCATACAAGATAAGAAAAATTGGGAAATAAATTTTGATGGGCGTAGAATTGGAGATTTTAGGGTGATATACTAAAATCCCCAATTTAGTTTAGATATTTGGAAGATAAAGCGAGATGTTAGCCCTCAGGTGAGGGGGAGTGGAAACTCTGGGGTGAGCGCTAGTAACTTCCTAGCCTAACCATGGGTTTAGGGACTAAACTCTGGATTAGCACTTAATAGAGGGTAAAAAATAGAATTGTTCCTATTTGGTAAAATACCTTAGTTATGTTTTAAAATTATTTTCCTACACTAATTATAAACTTGTTGCAAGGGGAAGGATGTTTTGTATAAATTTGAATTCTTCATAAATTGTCAATTTAGTGTAGTGGTAACTTTAATATTTAAAACCTTTTTAGATTGTCTTGTGACCAAAGAAAAATATGTTGAGATTTTCAAACATATTTTACACTGATTTTCATGATATCGCACTTTAAAGAAAGATATTTTTGATGTTTTATTGCAGGTATGTTGAATTATGGTCATTGGAGCAAAAAGATGCAAAATGGAGCGAATTTGGAGCAAAAAGGACCAAAATATGAAGATTTGATCTTGAGCGCCGACGGCGAGCTCGACAAAGCCGACGACGGGTTTTTCCCGAGAGTCCATAATTAAATATTCTAGAAGGCCGCCGATGGTGCCATCAAGGCCGACGACGGCGAGCACATCGGTTCTCTCAACAGATCCATTGAATGGAGATGATTTTTAAAGGGACACTTGGGAAACTCTTGAAAACTCTTATACAACTTTAAAATAAACATTTGGAGGCCGAAAGAGGGTGGCATCCACTCAGTCTTGGTTGTTTGTGGTGCCCATTAGAGTGTAGAGAGTGGTTAGCATTGTGAGGAATTCTTCGAGAGATTGTAAGAGTGGAAGGAAAGTGAGAGATTTTTTCCTCCTTGTCGTTTCGAAGGAAAATTGTGAGGAATTCTTCAAAAGATTGTAAGAGTGGAGGGAAAGTGAGAGATTTCTTCCTCCTTGCTGCTTCGAAGAGAATTCTGTGTGTTGTAAAGAAAGGAAGAGATTCAGAGGAACTTTGAGGAGTTTTCTTGGGGAGAGAGATTGTAAGAGTGGAGAGAAAGTGAGAGATTTCTTCCTCCTTGCTACTTCGAAGAGGAATTTGTGTGTTGTAAAGAAAGGAAGAGATTCAGAGGAACTTCGAGGAGTGTTCTTGGGGAGAAATTTAGAGGTAAGAGTGGAGGGAAAGTAAGAGATTTTTCCTCCTTTCTACTTCGAAGAAGAATTCCGTGCAAAGAAAGGAAGAGATTCAGAGGAACTTTGAGGAGTTTGCTTGGGGAGGAATTAGAGATAAGTGGAAGAAAGGAAGAGATTCAGAGGAACTTCGAGGAGTTTGCTTAGGGAGGAATTAGAGATAAGTGGTATTTACTTATTGAAGTTTGTATGACTTTGCTTTTATATATAAATTTCAAGTTTTATAGTATCTTCTCCATGAGTTCTTGAGTAGTTTTCTCTGTCTTTCTCTTTGTCTTGAGATTTTGTGAAATGGTGATTTGAATTGGTTGTGCCATGAGAATGTTAAAGAAGTTGTGATGATATTTTCACTTCAATCTTAATTTACGTTCAATCTGGCCAATTCATTTGTTAAAATATTTTTAGTTTTACAACTAAAGTGAAGATTACATCTAAGATTTAGGGAGGTCAAAGTCCTTGAAAGTTAAGAGCAAATAAATAGGGAAATAAAAATTATCGGGCGTAGAATTGGAGATTTTAGAGTGACAGGAAAAATCCTCAATTCGGTCCTATCGTTTGGGTACTGAAGTGAAGATGTTAGTCCTCAGGGAGGGGAACGTGGGAGCTCCGAAGAGAGAGTCAGTATCCTCCCAGCCTAGCCGCAGATTCAATAACCAAGCATAAAATTAGTCAATGTTCTTTATGCTTGGTCTAAAGGGTAAAGAATAAGTATACTCCTTTTTGGCATAATACAATTTGAACAGATTCAATTTATCAATTCACTTTAAATTTCTTGACAAGGAGAATGATGTTTTCTTATATATTGAACTTCACATTAGAAACTTTATCAGTAGAATTAGTTAATTAAGAGTTTATTAAAATTACATTTTTATTTCAATTGCCTCTTAGTGAAAAATATGTAAGTTGAACTATATTGTTGTGATTAAGTATTGATTTTTTAAATCTTAGTTCATAGCCTCTAATATTACTCCCTGTGGGATCGATATCCAGGACTTCATTAGAGCCCTGTATTACTTGAGTGATACGTATACATGTATTACTCCATGTAGGATCTGTTGTGATTAAGTATTGATTTTCTAAATCTTAAGTTCATAGCCTCTAATATTACTCCTTGTAGGATCGATATCCAGGACTCTATTGGAGCCCTGTATTACTTGAGTGATACGTATACTTGCATTGATAAGTGTGACTTTGCAATTATTGAATATTTTATACACATTTTTATCAAATCTATAATCTTTGTCAAGTTTTTGGATAAGTGTGACTTTGCAATTATTGAATATTTTATACACATCTTTATCAAATCTATAACCGTTATCAAGTTTTTGGCGCCGTTGCCGGGGATTTAAATCTTGTAGTAGCAGTATCAAATTCTTGTATTTTTAAGCATATATAAAGTCACTGTCAAGTTGTTGGCACCTTTGCGGGGGAGTAAAATTTAGATTAAAAAAAAGATTTAAATCATAGTTAGAGTAATAGACAAATTAAGACTATTAGAAAACTTTTACTTAAATTTCAACTTATTTTCTTATTTAGTTAACTATTTTTCTGTGTATTGATTTCAGTTGTATGTGTAAATGTGGACCTGAAAATCTTGCACCCTATGATTTGGAATTAGAACGCCCTATAAGGAGAATTAGAAAATTAAGAAAAGAACTTAGAAATCCTGACATAATGGAAAGCAATGTGAACATTCAAGGAATAGACAATGAACATTAATCTAGACCTCTACGGAATTCTACAGCAGATGAAATTCACTTATCTATCCAAAATCCTGATGTAGCTGCTAATTCATTTATCCTACAGCAGATGAAATTCACTTATCTATCCAAAATCCTGATGTAGCTGCTAATTCATTTGTGCCTGAACAATCCAGGAATAAAGAATGAACACCAACCTAGACCCCTAAGAGATTATGCAAATCTTGCAGCAGATGAAATTCACTTATCTATCCAAAATCCTGATGTAGCTGCTAATTCATTTGAGCTTAAACTTGCTATTATCATGAAATTCACTTATCTATCCAAAATCCTGATGTAGCTGCTAATTCATTTGAGCTTGAACTAGAAATTGTGATACAATGGAAAACATTATGAACAATTAAGGAATAGAAAATGAACACCAACCAAGACCCTTAAGAGACTATGCAAATCCTACGGTACATCAAGGAATAGATAATGAACACCAACCTAGACCCCTATGAGATTATGCAAATCCTACAGTAGTAAATGAGAAGAGAACCTAGAAATTCTGATTCAATGGAAAACAACATGAACAATCAAGGAATAGAACCCTAGAAATTGTGATACAATGGAAAACATTATGAACAATCAAGGAATAGAAAATGAACACCAATAGACCTCTACGAGATTATGCAAATCCTACAGCAGATGAAATTCACTTATCTACCCAAAACCCTGATGTAGCTGCTAATTCATTTGAGCTTAAGAGATTATGCAAATCCTACAGCAGATGAGATTCACTTATCTATCCAAAATCCTGATGTAGCTACTAATTCATTTGAGCTTAAACCTAATTCTACAGCAGATGAAATTCACTTATCTATCCAAAATCCTGATGTAGCTGCTAATTCATTTATCCTACAGCAGATGAAATTCACTTATCTATCCAAAATCCTGATGTAGCTGCTAATTCATTTGTGCCTGAACAATCCAGGAATAAAGAATGAACACCAACCTAGACCCCTAAGAGATTATGCAAATCTTGCAGCAGATGAAATTCACTTATCTATCCAAAATCCTGATGTAGCTGCTAATTCATTTGAGCTTAAACTTGCTATTATCATGAAATTCACTTATCTATCCAAAATCCTGATGTAGCTGCTAATTCATTTGAGCTCAAACTTGCTATTATAAAAATTGTACAAAACAATCAAATCGGAAGTACACCAAATGAAGATCCTAATTTACACCTTGTTAGTTTATTAGAACTTTGTGCTACCTTTGTATATGATAGAGTTTCGAACGATGCTGTTAAACTTATAATTTTTTTCTTTTTCACTTAGGGATAAGACTAAGATGTGGTTAAATTTGTTAGCACCTGGATCTATTAGAAGTTGGGAAGAACTTTCATAGAAATTTCTATCCAAATATTTTCCTGCATCCAAAACTGCTAAACTTAGAAATGACATAAAATCATTTTGTCAGATTGATGGAGAGTCGATATATAAAGCTTGAGAGAGATTTAAAGATCTTACATCGTTCTGTCAGATTGATGGAGAGTTAATATATGAAGCTTAGGAGAGATTTAAAGATCTTCTTAAGTGCCCACATCATTTGTTACCAGATTGGTTGATAATTCAAACTTTTTACAATGGATTAGTGAAATCTCTTAGATCGATTATAGATGCTACGCCTGGTGGTTCTTTAATGTCAAAACCTTTTGGTGAGGCTTATTCGTTAATGAAAGATGCGGCTGGTGGTTCTTTAATGTCAAAACCTTTTGATGAGGCTTATTCATTAATAGAAGAAAATGCTACCAACAATTTTCAATGACCCTCTGAAAGGGTAAATCCTAAAAGAGTAGCTAGTATCCACGGCTGGTGGTTCGTTAATGTCAAAACCTTTTGATGAGGCTTATTCATTAATAGAAGATATGGCGTGGTTCTTTAATGTCAAAACCTTTTGATGAGGCTTATTCATTAATAGAAGAAAGACTACAACTCAAAACCTTTTGATGAGGCTTATTTATTAATAGAAGAAATGACTACCAACAATTTTCAATGAAGGGTAAATCCTAAAAGAGTAGCTAGTATCCATGATTCTGATGCAATATCTATGTTAGCTTCGCAGATTGCTGAAATATCAAGGAAATTAGATCATTATGGAATGAGTTATTCTCCAACACCTACTATGATGGAAGAGACTTCATCTGGGTAATTTGTGGATGTTCAACCTTATTATGAGACTTTAAATGATATTAACAATAGACCTAACAATCTTTATTCAAACTAACCCAGGTTGGAAGAATCATCAAAATTTTAATTGGAATAACAATTCTTCTACAAATCAACAATTGGTTTATATGAAACCTTAAATGCTATTATAGACCCAACAACCCATATTCGAACTATTATAACCTGTGGATGTTCAACCTTCATATGAGACTTTAAATGCTAGTAATAGACCCAACAACCCTTATTCGAACTATTGTAACCCAGTTTGGAAGAGTCATCCTAACTTTAATTGGAATAACAATTCTTCTACAAATCAACAATGGGCAAGCAACCCAGTGAACCCATTGAGAAATTCATACAACCAAGTAAATGTTAATTATAAAACTTCTTATCCTCTAAGATTTAACAGTAACACTCAATTTAAGGAAAAGAAGTTGTCTATGGAAGAGTCGATGCTGAACATGGGGCAATNGGCTTCACCAATTCAAATCACCATTTCACAAATCTTAAGATAAGGAGAAAGATAGAGAAAACTACTCAGATCGCATGGGGAAAACACAACAAAACTCGAAATTCATATATAGAAATCAAAGTCATACAAACTACAACATGTAAATAACTTATCTCTAATTTCTCCCCAAAAACACTCCTTGAAGTTACACTAAATCTCTTCCTTTCTTTACAGCACACAAAATTCCTCTTCAAAGCAGCAAGGAGGAAGAGATCTCTCACTTTCCCTCCACTCTTAAAATCTCTCGAGGACTTCCTCACAATATTGGAACCTTTCTAACCTCTAGGAACTCTCTCTAGGACTTCCTAGACTCTCTCCCTCTCTTCCAGGCTCTCCAATTTTTAGCCAAAATAGTCTTTTATAGTTGTGGATGAGCTTTCCCAAGATTTACCTAAGCATCCCTTCAAAATTTGGCCTTATCCAAAGCTTGAGTAGGCATAACCGCTGAGCTCACTGTCGGCGGACTCGAGGGCGCTGTCGGCAGACTCGAGGGCGCTGTCGACGGACTTCTGAAGAATTTTGTTTTGTATCCTCGAGAAAAACTTGCCCTCGGTGGGGTCGAGGACGTCGTCGGTGGCCTAGTTCAAATCTCCACATTTTGGTCCTTTTCGCTCTAAATTCACTCCTTTTTGCATCTTCTTGCTCCAATGACACTAATTCATCATTCCTGCAACAAAACATCAAAAATACCTTTCTTTAAAGTGCAATATCATCAAAAATAGTATAAAATAGGTATGAAAATCTCAACATATTTTTATTGGGTCAGTGCCATAGACCCAGGTATGGAGCAGACTGGGCGTTATAGCGTAACCAACTTTCTAGAATATTCATTGAATTTGGCCAAATTTTGAAGGGGTGCTTGATATGACCCTTGGTGATTTTTAGTTATCTATTAATAGAGCCAAATTCTGGACAAAAAAGGTGTCTTTCGAATGTCTTTAGGTAGGAGTGTTGGAGAAGGCTTCCCGAAGGTTTTGGTTTGTGTGTGTGTGTACGAGTAAGAAACTTTCTTTTATGTAAGAGTTTTGAGATTGCTTCAAGTAAACTTCAGAAATTATTTGGGTAGAAGATGTAAAGATAAGTATATTGTATTTGTGTTTAAGTTTGACATGGCTTTCAATACAAATCATGTGTTTCTTATTTTATCTTCATGAATTTTGAGTAGTTCCCTTTATTTCTCCTTCTTTTTGGGAATTAATCTTATGGGATGAGAATAATTAAAAGATTTCTTATTTTATAACATTGTGATGGTATTTCACTGGTTCTTCAATGACTTTGCAAACTAACCATTTGTCTTGTTAAAATCCATTGAGAAACATAATGACCTAAAAAAGCTATGACTTCATCAACTAGTGAGTACCAAATTTCAACTTGTTCAAAGCCGTTGTGATCACCTGAGCGGAGTGCAAATAGATAGAGAGATAAGTTTTGATGGGCGTAGAATTAATGTTTCTAGCGTGACAGACTAGATTCTCTTCTCAATTTGGTCTAGATTTTTGATCTTAAGGGTCCCTAGTAGGTCATGTAGAGAGGGCACAGTGGGTAATCTGGAAGTGAGAGGCCAGAATCTACTCAACACTACTACACAAGCTGGTGAAAACTCTAGGTTAGCCAATGTACTTTGCTAGCACCGAGTGGGGTAAAAGAAAAGGAATGATTCTATTTGGAACATAACATCATTTCATCCTTTTCATCACTCAAATCATGCACTTATTAACATCTCTTTGCAAGGGGAAAGATTATTTTATAACCTTCATACTCATTTTTATACTTTATTCATCTTTTGAAATTTATTATAATTTTAAATTTAGTTGTTACATCAAGCTTAAAGTTTTAACCATTGCATAACATACTGATATTGTTCTCCTATCATATTTGTCTGCAATTTAGATAGAGTTGTGCAAGTTAATATTAAGAATTTATGCTTTCCTTGTGGGATCGATAGTAGGTTTTCTTAAGGAAAATCCTCTAATACTTAAAACGATATGTTTTCTTGCATAGTATCCCTAGTGTGAAAACTTATTATTTATTTTCCAAAATCATTTCATATATTCATGATAGCCAATAAACATAATTTGACACAAGTTTTTAGCAATTTTAAGAAATATAAATATTAACGTAATTGTGGTCCGGGTTAAGATTTTGGCACCGTTGCTTGGGAACGCGAGGGAACATTTTAACTTTGAAACTATATTTTAGTTGTAGGTTTTTTTAGGATATTTAAAAATTAATTTTGGTAATTTTAAATTTTCAAAAACAAAATAAAAATTGAAAAAAATTAAAAAATACAAAAAATTTAAACAAACCGGAAATTAGAAATTTAAAAAATATTTTCTTTTAAGTGTGTTAATATATTTTTTGAAATTTTATCTAATTCATACGTAGTTCTGGATTTATTGGTTTAGTGCCTTACGATTTTGAATTAGAATGAACTATAAGAAAAATCAAAAAATAAAAAGGACTTCACAATTTTCAAGAAATGGCAAACATATTGCAAAATAATATTGACATTCAAATTGCTAAAAACGAACATCTTAATTACAAAGAAATTTAAGGGATTATGGAAACCCTACAGTAGATCAAATTCATTAAAGCATTCAATTCCCTATTTTAGCAGCTAAATCACTTTGAACTTCAACCTGTAATTATACAAATGGTACAAAATAATTAGTTTGGGGAAACACCATCTGATGATACAAATTTACGTTTAACAAGCTTTTTAGAACTGTGTGCTACATTTAAATATGATGACATATCAAATGATGCATCCGACTAAGATTTTTTCTCTTTTCCTTAAGGGATAAATCTAAGATATCATTAAAATTTTTAACACCTCGACCTATTAGAAATTGGCTAGATATAGCTTAAAAAATTTTTGTTGAGTATTTTCCACCTTAAAAAATGACTAAGCTTAGAAATGATATATTTTCTTTTACTCAATTTGAAAGAGAGTCACTATACAAAGCTTGGGAATGATTTAAGGAACTCTATAAAAATTGTCCACATCATTCTCTTCCAGACTGGTTAATCATTCAAACTTTTTATATGGGTTAGTAGGATCCCTTAGATCTACCATTGATGATGTTTTTGGAGGATCAATAATGTCTAAATAATCGATGAAGCTTATTCATTAATTAAAGAGAAGGCTACAAATAAATTTCAATGACCCTGTAAAAGGGTTAATCTCAAGAAAGTAGTCAATGTTCTTGATAATGCTATTATTTCAAAGGTTGCATCTCAAGTTGTTGACTATCTAAGAAAATAGACCAAATTGGAACGAATTTTTTGCCAACTCCTCATATGACTGAAGAAAATTCATTAGGAATAATGATTGGTTCTCAAAATTCATTAGAAACTATAAATTCTATTAATAAACCTAAGAACCCATATTCCAATTATTACAACACAGGTTGGAAAAATTATCCTAACTTTAACTTGAATAACAATTTTAGTGGTGCAAGTCAACAAAGGGGGAACACTCATGTTAACTCATTATGAAAGTGGAATAACCAGAGTAGTGTTAACTGTAGACTTACTTATCCTCCTGGATTTAGTAGTGACCGACAAGTTATGGAGAAGAAGTTGTCCATAGAAGAAGTGATGTTACAAATAGGCAACCAATTACAAAGCAAAGTTCTAATATTTGAAATATTGAGAATCAACTAAGACAAATGACTAAATCACTTAGCAATAAGCCTCAGGAAACACTTCCCGTTAATGTTGAGATCAATCCTAAAGAAAATTAAAGAGCAAAATAATTTAAAACTCTCCAATTGAGTAGTGGAAAGGAATTAAATGTTTGAGTTCAAAAAGAGATTAAAGTTGAAAGCAAAAAGGTTGAAATTGGAAAATATGAGGAAATTATTCCCTACTAAGTCTAATCTAGCAAGACCACTGCCTCCTTTTTCTCAAAGACTGAAACAATAAAAGTTGGATCCACAATTTTTAAGGTTTTTTAAGATATTTAAGAAGCTGGCAATTAATTTTCCTTTTGCTGATGCTTTGGAATAGGTCTTAATTTCTACAAGATTTATGAAAGAAGTTTTAAATAAAATAAAGAAAGTTTGAAGATAATGAGACAATTGCACTTAGTGAAGAATGTAGTCTAATAATTTAGAAAAAGCTTCCTAAAAACTTAAAGATCCTAGTAGTTTCACCATCCCTTCTGTAATTGGAGAAAGATTTTGTGGAAAAACTCTATGTCATCTAGGAGCAAGCATTAATCTCATGTCATTATCTATATTTAGATGGTTAGGTTTAGAAGAGATATCTCTGACTACTGTAACTCTACTATTAGTTGATCAATCTATACTTATCCTAAGGGGGTTATAAAAGATGTGTTGGTTAAAGTGGATGATTTTATCTTCCATGTTGATTTCATTGTATTAGATATGAAAGAAGATAAAGAAATTACTATTATTTTTTTGAGATCTTTCCTTGCTACCGAACGTGTTATGATAGATGTGAAAAAGGAGAATTAACCCTGAGAGTTAATGACCAGGAAGTTACATTTAATGTGCTTAAAGGAAAAGATGGTAAATTTTACCGCCACTATAAAAGATGGTAAATGGTAAAAGGAAAAGTTAGGTTTAGGAGAGATACTCCCACTAATGTTATGATAAATGTACATTATTGATTAAATGATTGCTAATCATAACCAAAAAATATGTGAAGTCATATCAAATCAAAAAGATGAAACCATATCAGATCAAAAAGAGCTGGAAAGTTAAATTGAAGGTGATTTTGAGGATAAATCAAATGAGATAACCACTGAGGATTCAAAGTATATTAAGGACAACCATAAAATTTTAGATACTATTGAGAATTGTAAACCTCTTATTCCTTCTATTGCAAAACCTCCTAAATTTGAGAATAAAGTTTCTCTACTCATTTAAAGTATGCATTTTTAGTGAACTCATCCACTTTACCTGTTATTATATCATCCAATTTGAGTGCAGAACAAAAAAAAATTATTGGAGATGTTGAAAAACCATAAGAAGCTCTTTGGATGGACATTAACTTATATTAAAGGAATAAGCCCTTCAATCTATATGTCAGAATTTTAATGGAAGATAATTATAATCTAAGAGCTAATCCTCAAAGGAGATTTAATCCTATAATGAAGGAAGTTGTTAAAAAATAAATTTTAAAGTGGTTAGATGCCAAAATTATTTATCTTATTTCAGACAGTTCAGTAGTTAGTTCTATTCATTTTGTTTTTAAGAAAGGGGGAGTGAATGTAGTTGAAAATGAAAAGAATGAATTAATTCCAAAAAGACAGTTCATTGGGTGGTGAATCTATATTGATTATAGAAAACTAAATACCGCCACTACAAAAGATCACTTACCTTTACCTTTTCTGGATCAAATGTTGGATAGACTCGTTGGGCATCGCTATTTTTGCTTTTTGGATGGATATTACGGATACCACGAAATAGCCATAGCTCTTAAGGATCGAGAGAAGAGAAAAGATTTACTAATCTATATGGAACTATTGCTTTTAAAAGCATGCCATTTGGATTATGTAATGCACCTGCAACTTTTCTAAGATGTATGCGTCAATTCTCTGTGATTGAGAAAGGAATTGAAGTTTGTATGGATGATTTCTCAGTTTTTTGAACCTTTTTTAATTCATCTTTAAATTGTTTAACAAGAATTCTAAAATGCTATAAAGAGACAAACCTTGTTCTTAATTAAGAAAATTGTCATTTTATGGTTGCAGGAGGAATAATGCTAGGACAAGATTTTCGAGAACGACATGGAAGTAGATCTAGCAAAAATCTAAGTTATTGTTGAATTGCCACCTCCTACTAATGAACGAGGGTTAAAAAGTTTCTTAGGACATGCTGATTTCTACATGCATTATATGAAAAACTTTACAAAAATTTCCAAGCCTTTATATCATCTTTTGGAAAAAGGCACTAACTTTAATTTTAATGAAGAATGTATGAATGCCTTAAGATAATTAAAAGAGAAATTAATCATACACCTATTATTTTTTCACCTCATTGGAAAAAACCTTTTAAATTAATGTGTGATGTAAGAGATTATGCTATAGAGGCTATTTTGGGCAAATATACAATAAAATTCTTAAAGTTGTATATTTTGCTATTAAAACACTTAATGAAGCTCAAATTAAATACACTACTATTGAAAATGAATTATTAGCTATAGTTTATGCTTTTGATAAATTTAGATTTTATCATATTGGAACTAAATTTATCATGCATACTGATCATTCAACTATAAAATATTTAATGATGCGAAAGCATGCAAAACCATGATTAATTAGATGGGTCCTTCTGATGCAAGAATTTGATTTTCAAGTTATGGATAGGAAGGGTACTGATAGTCAGATAGCTTATCATTTTTCAAGGCTTGAATAGGAAAATAATGTTAACTTTAATGGCTAAATTAATGAAATTTTTTTTCTGTGAACAACAATATGCAATTAATGAATGACAAATTTCATGATATGCTGATATAGTTAACTACTTAGTAACATTTTACCCTACAGATTAGATAGCCATCAAATTAAAAAGTTTATTCATGATGCAAATTTTATTTTTGGGATGACCATTATTTATATAAATAATGTAAAGAATTAGTTATTTGACGATGTGTACCGATAGAAGAAATTATGCAAAAAAGTCATAAATCAGATTTTGGGAGACATTTTGGGGTTGATAAAACTGCATTAAACATTCTACAATCTAGATTTTATTGGCATATTTTACTTGGAGTAGTTAATACCTATATAAAATCATGTGATAGGTTTCAAAGAGCAGGAAATATTTCTAGAATAAATGAAATGCCCCTAAATTTTACTTTGAAAGTAGAATTTTTTTTATGTTTGGGGTTTAGATTTTATGGGACCATTTATTCCATCTTCTAGAAAAAATTCTAATTTGAAAGTTGTGGATTATTTTTCTAATTGGATTGAAGCAATATCTTTACCTTGTTGTGATGCTAAAAGTGTTGCAAAATTTTTAAGAAAAATTAATTTTATAAGGTTTGGAATGCCTGGAGTAACCATTACAGTTGGGGAAAATCATATTAAGAATAAAAGAATTGAAACATAAACTCAAAAGTATGAGATTGAATGCATAATTGCCACAACTTACCACCCTCAAACAAGTGGTTTAGCAGAAGAATCCAATCATGAAATTAAGAGAATATTGGAAAAAACTGTACTCCGAATAGGATAGATTGGTCTATTAGACTTGATAGTGCATTATAGGCCTTTAGAACAGCTTACAAAACTCATATAGGAATTTCACTATATAGGCTCATATATGGGAAACCTTGTCATTTTCCAGTTGAATTGGAGCATAAAGCTTATTGGGCTATTGAAAAGTTTAGTTATAATTTGAAATATGCTAGCAAGAAAAGATTATTGCAATTAATTGATCTTCATGAGATAAGAAATGAATCTTAATAGAATGTCATAATTTATAAGTAGAAAATGAAAATGAGGCATGATCACAAGATTTTCAAAAAACAGTTTGAGCCTTGACAAGAAGTTTTATTGTACAATAAATAAAGATTGAAATTATTTCTAAGAAAACTTAAGTCCAGTTTGTCAAAGCCATTTATTGTGGTAAGAGTTTATCCATATGATGTTGTTGATATTGAAGATCCTAAAACTGGGAGAATAATTAAGGTATATAGAAACAGATTAAAATCTTATATAAGTGAAAATAGTCCATCATTTGAGGAGACCCTAATGTTGGGTCAACCAGGATAAAAAACTTTAACATGCGGGGCTAAAGATGTTAAACCAAGCACTTTATGGGAGGCAACCCATAGTTATCGATGTGGTTTGATTTGTTTTAGTGATTGTTGTTATGATAAGTGTATGAAGTGTTATTGAGTCTTATATGATTATGATGACAAAAAAACATTATTTTATTGATGAAAATGAGGAGGGGTTGAAAGAATTTTGACATTTAAAAAATTTAGTTATAGTGTCAGATCTTGTGCTATAGCGCCACAGTTCGAATGACTCCCCTAAACATCTTAAAATTTGGTATTTTGCCATCTTTTTCCCTCTTATTCTTTATAAAACTACCTAGAATGGGAATGGAGGAATCCCTTCACTGTTCTAAAGATTTTACAGAAAGTAGAGAGTAGAAAATTCATACTTAGAGAACAATGGAGAGTAGTAGCAATGGAAGGTTTGAAGAAAAGAAAATGATGCATAAAGATGCACAAAACTACTTCGATGAATTTTTTGCATTAAGTTTGGAGTGAATTACAGATAAACTTGGAAAGATTAAAGAGGAGTTATCTCATCTCCACAACAAGTTAAGTTACATGTACCACTAGTATGAGCACTCGGAGTGGCAGTTGAAACTCCAATTCAACCACATGTCATGTTTTCAAGATTACCATGTAAGTATGGATAGCAACAACAAATGGATTGATGATAAGGACGCTCAAAATTTTCCTCATGCTCCCTTCTACCATCTCTTTGATTGTACTTATTTGGAGGGTGAAAAGGAGGGTGACAAAATTGTTCACAACTACTCCTAGATGGATTCGTTGATAGATAATATGTTAGTATTGGGAGTTTATGTGTGGTGTGTTTTAATTCTAGAACTAATCTTTATTATGAATAACATTTACTTAAGTCTTCTATAACATTTATAAAATCAAAAATATAGTTATCTAAAGTTAACCTAACATACCGCAGGTTATGTTTAAATAATTTTTAAAAATATACTTTATTAAGGACAAATAAAGTTCAATTTCAAAAAAAATTTCTCTCTTCTCCCAAATTTAAATTTTTAATTAATCTAAAATAGTAAAATTCATTTTATTCAGAAATAAAGAGTAAATTTTAAAATTTCTAAACAGGAGAACAGTATAAGTACAAGTGATAAAAATAGGTGTTAGCAGTAACAAATTTGAAATTATCAAGTATAATAATAAAAGTACAATTAAAAGAGTACTTTAGCACTCCAATAATAAAAATTGAAGCAAAAGTAAGGAGTAAATAGTAGAACTAAAAGGTGCAACATAACAATTTAATACAAATGTACTTCTTAAGTACTAAACAAAGTACAAACATAACATTCCAACAAAAGTACAACAAATATCTTAGAATAGAAAATCCAAATATAAGAACTAAAATAAAAGAAAAACAACAACCTATTCATCTTTCTCCTTCTCATCATCTAAAATTAGAAAAATTAGAAAAATTTTCAATGACTCAAGTTAAAACTAAAATGTAAGAATATATAGTAGTCAAGTCTAAAAATTTTGATTTCTTCTTAATTTCAAAAATAACTGCAATTTGCCATACTAAGGATGCTTAGAAGAATTACAAGAAAAAGAATTTTATAAGAACTCTTTTAGTAAGGAAGCTAGTACTTTAAAAATAAGTTTAGAAATTTAAATAAGTCCCTTTCCTTAAGAAGATTCAAGTGAAGCCAATTTTTTATTTGACATCTTCTCAAGCTTCTTCTCACATATTTTTTTCCTTTTTTTTGTTTTTCTTTCTCCTTTGATTTTAATCTTCTTTTTCGTTCAAGATCATTTTCAATCCTTTCTTTTTCTATTCATGTTATGTGATGATTGCTATATTTGGATAGTCTTTAATGATATTGAACTTCACCATCCTCTTCCTAAAGTTAAAAACTTCCCTCATTTTTTTACTTGATAAATGTTTATTAGCTTTGAAAAAGGTTTTTCATAAAGTCTCAATTTTTTTTTAAGAGTAAAAATCTAAGATCCTTAATATTTCCAAAAATACAGTTTTCTTTACTTTAAATAATAAAAGCATAATCTTTTCAAAGATGATAGACTAGATTCTTTTATCAATTAGGTTTAGATTTTGGATTGTAAGGGTCCCTAATAGGTCCTATAGAGAGGGCACAGTGGGTAATCTAGAAGTGAGAGGCCAAAATCTAAAATCTACTCAACGCTATTACACAAGCTAGTGAAAAACTCTAGGTTAACCAATCTTATTTGCTAGCACAGAGAAAGACTAAGGAATCGAAATGGTCTTATTTGGCTCAATACATCATTTTATATTTTTCATCATTTAAATCCTACACTAATTAACATCTCCTTGCAAAGTGAAAGATTATTTTATAACATTCAAACTCATTTTTATACTTTATTGGTGTTTCTAACTTTATAAATGTTTTAAATTTAGTTGTTACTTCCTGCTTAATTTTAGTTTTAACCATGGCAAACATATCGACGTTGTTCTCCTATCATATTTATCTACAATTTAGATAGAGTTTTTCATATCCATATTACTTGAAATGATATGTTTGCTTCCGTAGTGCCCCTAGTGTCAAAACTTATTATTTATTTTCTAAACCATTTCATTTATTCACACTAGACTCTAAACATATTTTGAGACAAGCTTTTTGCAATATTAAGAAATATAAATATTAATGTAATTGTTGTTCGTGTTATTTACTTATTTTAAACTCTATGTAAATGAGACATGGCTAGTGTAAAGTTAATTTGTAATTCAACATGTAGAAAAATGAATTAACTATTTATTTTTATAAAGAGTGATATACTTATTGGATTAAATATATTTAGATATATATACTTTATAAGAATTGAGCCACCAAAAAATTATATTTTCAACTTATACATTCTAAATTTTTAAAAAGAAAGTAAAAAGTGACGGAGTGTGGAGTGTATTACTTTAAAGAGATGATAGTGAAATTCAAAACTGTTAAATGGCCTATAAAGATATAATAATCCTCATAAAGTTATGCAAAGGATTGAACTTTGCATCCTAAAGCAAAAAAAAATATAGTAAAATATATATATAAAGTGAGAAGGAGCCTTATCAAAAATTGATTTTACTAGATTCTTTTTTAAATTTAAAACATCATTATGCTCCTAAAATTTACTAATATCTGGGATGTATGGGTAAACCTTTTTAAAATGAGTGCTTAAATTATATATTATATCAGTTAAGATATTAAGGTCAAGAAGTGTTTATTTCTTTATAAAGTAAATAGAAAATCAGTTTTTCTTAGTTTTATGAGAGGATTATTACACCCTAGGGCTTCACTCGTTTACTAGAGTTATCCTATTTTTACACTATGAACTTTTTGATGCATAATTTTTTATAGTTTCTATGAAAATCTCCCTTAAATTGAAAATTTTGATATTTAAATTCTTTTGTTACTTGAGGACAAGTTACCTTTAAGTTTGGGGGATTCTGATGTGTGGAAAAGAATGTTGTTTCCTTACTATTTTTTACATTTTTATAAATGAATTACACTTTATAGAAAGGTATTTTTATATTTTTATTATAGGTACAATAAGTATTAGAAGAGAAAAGTGTAGGAGACTTAGAGCAAATTGATGGAAACTTGGAGCTAAGGAAGCTACAAGAGACTAACACTTAAGCACTAGCCCTTGAGCACCTAAAAATCGGTCTTAGCACGGGCTATCTGAGAGCATGGCATCAAAGCACCACACATTGGATGCTAAGGTACCATCCTACTGCTGCCTATGCGTCATACCCATGGGTTCCTAGGTACCCCATATTTTTCCTAACAGACAGAGACTGGCATATCTGCGTTAGTAACTGCTTAGGGCGGTTTTCAGCAATTTGTACACATGATTTGAGAAATTATCAGATGTCTTAAGGTCTTTATTATTCCATGTTTTAAAGTATGAAGGAGAGGAACTATAGAGGAATCAAAGTGGGTTGTCAGTTTGCTGTAGAAAATAGTAGAGATAGGTATTACTTACACATCTAGTGAGGATTTAAGTTGTATTGTGAGAAAAGTATTAAGGAGAGTAGCAAGGGATCATGAGATCTTTAGAGGAGTATTCTTAGAGTTTTTTAAAGGAGAGAAAGCAATTGCGTACTTTATTTTTGTATTTTTTTAAACACAGTTATTTAGTGTATTTTGTTGGTTCAAATGATGCTCTGTGGTGTGTTCTTCATATTTTTTGAGTATTTCTCTTTTTCTTTTCCTTTTAATGATTGAGTAGGATGTGTAGGAGTGTCAAGTGTTTCTAAAATTGATTTTTAAAATTTAATGTGATGAGTACCATTTGAATTTCATTTATTTCTTGTTCTGGTCAAGTTAATTTTTAGAATGTGTTGTGATCAATAATGACTTGGGAGAGCTACGGTAGAACAAATAGGTTATTCACGTTGATCTACATGGTATTTTGCAAGCACTTTGTAGGGAGATGCAAATGTTAGGAAAATTCACTTTGATTGGTTCATGTTAGGATCTACATGTAGAGTGTGAAATATAGTTTTGGCGCCTAAGTGCCAGATCCGACGCTTAATCACCAGTTAAACAGAGAAGTCTACACCTAAGCACCGAGACCCCACGCTCAAGCACTAGTGACAGTTACTAGATGAATAAAATCAATTTTCATAAATTTTAAAGAGGTTTTTGAGCAACTCATTGGCTTAATAGGTGGTTGTAACCACCATGGACGAACATTAACATGAAATGATACGTCTCTTGGGCAAATACATCGAATCAAGGCACAGTTTGAAGAGATCCCAAGACACCTCTTGGAAAATTATAAAAGAATGAATTGAGAACTTAGAAAGGAGTCCTGAAAATATTGGCAAGTTTTGAAAGTTCTTCTCTGGGGAATTAGTTCGGAGAGATTTTCAGGATCCACTTTTTATTTACTTCATCCTTTTTGTTATTTTATTTTGAGTGATTGTAAAAGAGAAGAGATTCAAAGAGAGCTTCAAGATTTGGTGGAGGACTTGAGATAAGTTTTTATCTTTTGTTTTAGACTACTTTTGGTTTTAATTGAAATGTGGAGGACTTGAGATAAGTTTTTATCTTTTTGTTTTAGACTACTTTTGGTTTTAATCGAGATTTTTTATTGGTTTGACAATGATATCTTCTTTTAAACTAAAGTGTGGTTTTGTTTTCTCTATGGATTCTGAGTTGTTTTCCATATCTTTCTTTTTAAAATGAAAAGTAATTAAGTTTTAGATGGAAGTTATGGAGATTATTGATCTTCAATGTTGGGGGATGTTGTGATGATTTAAATCCATGCACTTCATTTACTTCTTGATTTGGCCAATCCGAATGTTAAAATTTGTTGTGAAAACATGTAAGAACCGGGCGGGTATTGTCTCATTCAACAATTAGAAAGAATCACATGATATTGTACATGATATTGTATGAATGAGAATGTAGTTCATATGATTAAGTGCAAATAAATAAGGAAATATTTATTGATGGGTGTAGAGTTAGAGGACTTTAAAGTGACAACATAAAGCCCCCGACTTAGTTTATTATTTTGGGTTCTGATACGAGAATGTTAGCCCCTGGGTAGAGGGAATCAAGGGAACTCTAGAGTGAGAGCTAGTATCTTCTCTGCCTAGCCGGTCTTGAGAACTATTCATACTTTAAATTAGCCATTGTTCTTTATAACATCTCTAGTAACGGTAAATAATATTATTTCTCCTATTTGGCACAACACAATTTGCATACTTCCACAACAAAATTCTTATACTTATTACTGATTCATTATAAGAAGAAAGATATTTTCATATTA
Source organism: Phalaenopsis hybrid cultivar (assembly GCA_002079205.1). Taxonomy (NCBI): domain Eukaryota; kingdom Viridiplantae; phylum Streptophyta; class Magnoliopsida; order Asparagales; family Orchidaceae; genus Phalaenopsis; species Phalaenopsis hybrid cultivar. The sequence goes on along the minus strand of JXCR01096785.1, from coordinate 374,160 downwards.
AGTACTTTTCTTCTACAAAAATTTTAGTTGTCTTTTTAAGTTGTTATTGTTTCGTTAAAATATCAAAAATACCAAAAATATTTAAATTTTAAACTCCAACAAAAATATTTTTTAGTTTAAGTAATTATCTTTTAAAAAATAGAAAAACTTTCTAAAAAGTACGTATTGCATAATCTTCACTGTGAGTTCGATATTCAGGTCTTAATCAAAAAGTCTTATATTACTTGATAATGATATGTATACTTGTGTAATATCCTAATATAAATATATATAAATTAAAAAGTTAAATTCTTATTTTTCTTCAGGATCAATTTTTTTGGTTTTGTTGCAAAATAAGGAAATATAAATAAAAAATATCATCAGAACTATTGCTATACTGTGCATAAGCATTAAGTTCGTGTACCACCTCATCAAGGTTCGAGACTATAAAATCAGTAGAGAATATGAAGCTTCCTATCTTAACTACAACATCCTCAATGATACCTATAGTAAAGCCTAACGATCTATCAACTAGTTGTAGATTCAAAGAGGAGAGTGTAGCCTTTCCAAGTTCAACTCTTTTGAAAATTTATAGTGGAATTAAACAAATGCTTGTTCTTAAATCACGAAGGGCCTTACCAAAAAAATTTTCTCCAATGAGGCAAGTGATAATGAAACTAGCGGGGTCCTTCATCTTTTCAAGTAACTTCTTTAGCATGATTTCACTACACTTTGCTTTTAGTGACACAGTCTCTCCATTACCTAATTTTCTCTTTTGAATCAGCACATCCTTCAAGAATTTGGCATAACCAGGCATTTGTTTCAGGCCCTCAGCCAAAGGAATGTTTATGGTTAACTTATTTAAAACCTTTTGAAACCTAAAAAATTACTAATCCAATTTTCTCTTTTTTAATCCTTAAAGAAGTGGGTATGAAAGTTTGTCAGGCTCCTTCATTCGGAGAGATGTAGGCTTTATTATCTCCTTTGAAGGTCTATCTTCCTCATTTTTAAAGCCAAATTCAACATCTATGAGGGTTTTCACAACTCTTAGAGTTTCATCTAACTCTTTCCCACTTCTCATCCTAACTGCCTAGATCTGCTCCTTCCAATCTCTTTGGGTTTTACTTTACTGTTGCTAAAGAGTGCTCCCAGGTTCCTCAATTGAAATAGTTCACTATTTGTGCTAATTGTCCCTCGATGCTCTTAATTACTAGCACATGACTTTGATTTATCAAGTGCAACTACAATCAATTCACTAAATCATCCAAAGTGTCTAGCTTTTAGTTACGCAACTAGTTAAATTTAGGAGTTTGGAATGGTCATTTTCCTTGTACTAATTGGTCATGGACTTCCCCTTAATTGTCTTGGTTATTATTGTTCTATTGAAGGTTGGGTTCTTTTTTCCATCTAGTATTGTAGTTGTTTTAGTATGTGTTGTTGAAATTGTTCTGGTTTCTTATTACTTTCAAGGATTATAAGGCTGAAGTGTTGCGGTCTATGAAATCCTCATCAACAAACTCATCAACCTATTGTGGAATTTATACTACAATCACAATGACATTATCTAATTTCTTGGATATGGTATAAACTTTGTTAGCTAAGATAGTCATGACGTCAAATTCATGAACACTATCTCTTTTTTTAGGTCGTGCCCTCTTAAGAGTTCATTAAAAACTATTGGTGGTCATCTCCTCAATCAAATCATAAGATTCAACATATGGTTTGGAAATCAATCATCTTTGGACACCAATAAATATAAGAGATCTAAGAGAACCTATAAGTTCATTATAGAAAGTTTGGACAATTTTCCAGTTGGGTAAGGCATGATGGGGACACTTCCTAAGCATCTTTTTATGCTCTCCCATGTCTCATAGATGAATTCTACCGCAAATAATGAAAATGAATTGATTTCATTCCTTCATAGTAGTATTGGAAAGAGGGAAATACTTGGCTAATAATTTTTAAGCTAAATCATTTCATGTAGTGATGGATTATGTGGCTAAAGAGTTTAGCCACACTTTGGCTAATCCCTTAGGGAAATGGTAAAAAACTTTAGGACAATGACATAACTTAGGACACCATTGTACTAGAATGTGGCGTACAACTCAAGGAAGTTTACTAAGTGTAGATTTGAGTCTATAGTGGGTCCCTTTAACTGGTTTTGCTGAACCATTCAAACAATGGCAGTTCTCAACTCAATGGTTTTTGTCTCTACTATGCGGTAATTGTTACTCATGTGAATCTTTGAAGCTATGGGGTTGGCAAAGTCTGTAAGGGGTCTCTTAGCTAGGTCCAAATGGTGACCTATTTCTACTGGTGTTTCAGGTTCAATGAGTGCTTTCTTGTGACATCTAAAAGTCCGCTCAAATTTAAGGTCAATTGGTGCTAAGTAAGTGCTTGGGCCCTTACGCATGCACTAGAAAGAAAGTGAATGTGAAACTCACACACTAGTGATCCTAGACCTAAAGGAAAAGGTACAAAATACATAACAACTAACTCCAACAAACTCACACACAAGAGTTTGTTCAACACACAATCACAATCAACATTAAAGACTCAAACAAGTGCAAGAAAATAAATTAATAATTAACCACAACATTTATTTTTTTTCTTAAGCTTTTTACTTATTTTTAAACACATAGAAAGAAAAACATAGAAGAATACAAGTAAACATAGGAATAATGAAAAGAATAAGAAAAAAATTGGAAAAAGTAATAGAAAAATACCAAACCAAGATGTCCAGTTATTCAACTACAATTTTCTTTTGTTTCAAAAATTTTCATGAAGTTGTTTCCCTGACAACAACGCTAAAAACTTGATGGTTGAAAAAACTCTATGGTGTAGGCAACCACTTTACACAAGTGTACAAGTACAAATTATAAGTGATTGTAAAAGAATACAACATATCATTCCTACGAGGAAGTGTGTTAAGAAACTTTGAAAAAGTAAAAGCTATAATTTAATAACAATTCCAGCCTAGTTCATCAAGATTTAGAAAATAAAAGGGAGATCTTAAATCTATCCAAATTTTTGAAAAATAAAATGGAAGAAAAAATGAATCAAATTACTTTGGTTTTTTCTAAACATTACTGATGATCGTGCCTCTATGATTCAGGTATGGCACCTAACTTGCTTTTTATACAAATTTCTCTTACGTGGTTACTCTCAACAATGGATATTATATTCTTTAAGATTTGGAACTCTATAAAGATAACTTCACTTATCTTTATGGCGTCTTCGATTTATGGCGTCTTCGATAAATTTGACATCCCTGTTGACGGTTGCATGATCCAAAATTAAATATTCCCACTTTAGCTAGATCTTGTGGTTAACCTAATCATTCCATTATGCTTCTTCTGAACTCTCATATCACAAAAGATTTTAACTCCCCAACTTGTCAGGTTAAGAGGGAAGAGAGTCCAGAAGGTTAACCATTTATAAATAAAATGTGTAGAAATATATATATATATATATATATATATATATCATAAATCAAGAATGATTATCAAACCAAAAATTCTTCCACAAATCGTAAAGGCACGATAAGTTATTTAGCAACTCGTAGCATGGGAGAAAAACAAAAGAGATTTCATAAAAATCAAACCTGCAAAATAATTTTTATTGAAAAAAAACTTAAAGCCCTTTGATATTCTCTCTTACAAAAGTAGCACACAACTTCTCTAAAAAATCACTCTCAGAAAAATAGAACAAAGAAAACTGAGAGGAGAAGATGATATCTCTCTAACCCTATCGTCATTTTTCTTTTCTCCAAAAGCTCTCAAATTTCCTAAAAAAGTTATTTTTAAAGATTGAGTTCTAGTTCCTTCGAAAAATCATTAAAATCACACACTAAAAAATTTACATATTGGTAAATATATGCGGGCGTGACCACACCCGCTCTGTGGCATAATTACGTTGCTCTCACAGATTGGGGGGCATGGTCTCACCATAATTCAGCATGGATACACCTACCCCATTAGAGTGAGGGTATCTTCTATAGATTAGGTTTTACCATGCATGAAACCTGTGTGGCGATGCCGCACATGTGGCATTGCCACACAAGATCCCGATGTGGCTATGCCTATCTAAATTTTCCTAACAGTCATTATTTTGCTCTGATTTGCATGTTAGTCCTCCTTTAGCCTATAAAAAGCAATTTTGACATTCAAAAAGTGTAAAATCATTAATTTAAAATAGGAATGTTTTGTAATTATAGCATAAAAAGTGTTAAAATCTGAGGCAAGTCAAAGGCCAACACAGACGCACACACATTAGCTAAACAAAATGCCACCCTTCAACCCTAATAAATGCTTAACATCAACTAAAATTAACTCTCATTTGAATATTAATTAAACTAAGGTAATTAGTGATGTTTGATATCCATCCTCTTATCTTTTAGTTACTCTACTAGAAAAATTATCAAGTTGATCACAATTTATCACCAAGTATTTAATATTCATAATTAAGAACATTCAACACATATTAATTACAAATACATTTAAAATTTAATGAGTTATGTGATCCCTGGATACTGCTAATATGTAGAGTACAACAATAATTCAGATTATATTTCACTTATATTTCCTTACTTTGTAATAAAACCAAAAACTTGATTCTGAAGAAAAATAAGAATTTAACTTTTAATTTAAATATATTGGGATACTACGCAAGTATACGTATCATTATCAAGTAATATATGAATTTTTTATTAAAACCTGAATATTGAACCCATAGGGAGAATACACAATATGCACTATTGAACAACAAACTTTCTATTCTTAATAAAAAGATAATTATCAAAACTAAAGATGATTTTTGTAGTAATGAAAATTAAAATATTTTTGGTATTTTCAATATTTTGATAGAACAATAACAATTTAAAAAGATAACTAGAGTTTTTGTAGAAAAAAAGCACTAAATATGAAAATATCTTTCTTCTTGTTATGAATCAGTAATAAGTATAGGAATTTTATTGTCAAAGTATGTAAATTGTGTTGTGTCAAATAAGAGCAATAATATTCTTTATCCTTACTAGAGATGCTATAAAGAACATTGGCTAATTTAAAGTTTGAATAGTTCTAAAGACCGACTAGTCAAGGAAGATACCAGCTCTCACTCTAGAGGTCCCTCAATTCCCTCCACCCGGGTGCTAACATCTCGTATTAGAACCTAGAAAAATAAACCAAGTTGGGGGCTTTAAACTATCACTTTAAAGTCTTCTAACTCTACACCCTTCAATGAATATTTCCCTATTTATTTGCACTCAATCATATGAACTACATTCTCATTCATACAACCTCATGTGATTCTTTCCAATTGTTGACTAAGATAATACCAGCCCGGTTCTTACATGTTCTCACAACAAATTTTAACATCTGGATTAGCCAAATCAAGAAGTAAATGAATTACATGGATTTAAATCATCACAACTTCTTCTCTTCCATCATTGAATATCAATACTTTCCACAACTTCCGTCCAAAACTTAATTACTTATCATTTTAAGAAGAAAAATAAAGAAAACTACTCAGATTCCATGGAGAAAATAAAACCACACTTTAGTTTAAAAGAAGAAATCATTATCAAACTAACAATAAGTCTCAATTACAACCAAAAGTAGTCTCAAAACAAAAAAGATAAAAACTTATGTCAAGTCCTGCACCTAACTCTTGAAGTTCCTTTGATTTTCTTCTCTTTACAATCACTCAAAATAAAATAATAAAAAGGGTAAAATAAAAGTAAAAGTGGTGCCTGAAAATCTCTCTGAACTAACTCCCCAAATTAGAACTTTCAAAACTTTCCAATACTTTCAGGACTCTTTTCTAAATCCTCTCTTCTTCTTTTTTTTATAATTTTTCAAAAGGTGTCTTGGTTTCTCTTCAGAATATTTCCAGATTCAATGTATTTCCCCATGAGATGCATCCTTTCATGATAATTTTTGTCCATGGTGGTTACAACCATCTATTAAGCCAATGAGTGCCTCAAAAACCTCTTCAAAATTCACAGAAACCGAATTTACTCGTCTAATAACTGTCACTGGCGCTTAAGCGCGGGCCTTTGGCGCTTACACATGACCTTCTTTATTTAACCAGTGCTTAAGCATTGGACCTGGCACGTAGGCGTCAAAACTCTTTAGCACATTTTTCACATTTTTGCTCCAAATTTGATCCTTTCTCACTCCTTTAAGAATTTTTCACCCTTTTTACCTGTGTCTACAAGAAACACACAAAAATAACTTCCATTAAAGCACAATATCTCAAAAATAGATATAAAAATGTGTCTAATAACACTTTATATTTTAGGTGTATCAAAATCCCCCAAACTTATAATGTTACTTGTCCTCAAATGACATTTCAATCTTTAAAAACTAAATATGTATGAAATGTATATAAGTTTCTTTAGGGTGTTACTAAAATTTAGATTCAGAAATATTGGGGTCCAAATTTAGAAAAAAATATTCAATAAATGAGACCAACTTAAAGTTTAGAAATTCTTAATGTTAAGAAACATGAAAATATGAGTTTCTATTTAATTCAGAAACATATTGTAGATATTTCAAATTTAGAATTTAGTTCTTTTATTATCTCTACTTAAAAATTTTTATTAAAATCAATTTTACTTACTATATTATATCTATAAGCTTAAGAGCTTCTTAAGTCTTATACTTTAAAAGATCAAATGTAGAACCAATTTTTGATTAGGCACAAATCCTCAAGCTTCTCTTTCCTAATGTTTTCTCTCTTTTTTTTTTCTTTTTCTTTTTCTTTTCGTTCTCTTTTTTCTTTTCTTTTATTTTCTTTCTCTTTTTTCTTTTCTTTTTCAAGCAATGATTACTATATTTAGATAGGCCTTTAATGATTTTGAATTCCACTTCTCCTTTCCTAAAGCAAAGTCTTGATATAAGTTTTTTACTTATAAATATAATAACAGTTTTGATAATTATTTAAATAAAAGAAATTTAAATATTAAAAATAAAAGCCTAAATTATCTAAAATTTTCAAAAATACAATTTTTCTTACTAAAGATAGTTACTTATATTAATCATTTTCTGATCTAAAAACTTTTTAACTTAAAAGTTTTTCTTCATTACAAAAAATTTTAACTAAATTTTCTTACTCTTTTCTAAAATCAAATTTTACTTCTCTAATATAACTTCAAATACATAATCAATTTTTTCCTTTTCAAATCAAATTCACTTGTAGCACATTTGAGAACAAATAAAATTCCAATTTTGAAAATATTTTTCATCCCCTCAAACTTAAATTTTTAACAGATTAAACAGTTTAGCATCAGATATATGTAAGCAGGAATGAAAATTAAAAAAACCATACTAACATGAATTTTTAAACCCTAATGATACAAGTATAAAACTAAAAATAGGATTAAAATTACTTTTTGATCAAATTTTATATATTTCCATTTCAATTTAACATGTAGAGATTCAAAAGACTTCTAAGAAGTGGGTATAAACATAAAAGTAAACTAACACACTATCTTGATTTCACAATCCAAGCATAAAAACAAGCAAACTTACAAGATAAATGAAAAATACTGGGTAGCAGTTTCAAAAATTTAAATTTAAGATCTAAGTTAGCTAGATTTTAAATTTTTCAAAAGACATAGAATCAAGTTCAATCCTAATCTAACTAAAACAGTATTAAACACACATCAACAGTTACTACCCTAAACAGGCCACTAACAAAACACAACATCTAATAACAATACAAAAGGTCCCAAACATAACATAGTACATTGTCCAACTCAACACAAAATAAATGTAGCAATACTACATCACATAGTCTGCAACATAAACAAGCATAAAAATATCTCAATCCTACTTCTCATCCTTAGAATCACTGCTATACCACTTTTTTGCAGGCTCATAATCAGGATATCAAGGATATGGATGAAATTGCACTCTTGGGTCACCTCTAATCAGGCTCTCCAAAGATGAGTGGAATTTCTTTTCATAATCACTCTTTCTCCTATTATACTTATCAGTATGATCTGCAAAACACTCTAAATTTTGTACCTTATCAGCGGTAAAATTGATATTATCTATCATCTTCTGTAATAACTCGTCTCGAGTATCAGCAGACTCACCTCAAGAAGTAGAAGCACATGAGGTAGATGGTCTAGATGTAGAAGCAGCAGAGGTATAAGCAGTAGACATCTCCATTGCATAGCTTCTGAAAAATCCTCCTCTCCAACCTAAAATTGAATGCTCAGAATAATTCTTCACATTCACCTTAGTGCTGGGCCTTAGAGGTAATAACACTTCCTCCCAGCTCTTGTATTTAACTCCATCCTGCTCACACAAAGAAAAGATCACAAATCCCAAACCTGTAGTTGTAACAACTATAGCAGAACTAATGATAGTCTGACAGATCAAAGCTCCAGTGTTGATGAGCTTTCCCTCTTGAATACAATAGTTCAACATTGTTCTTTCTCTGGTCACTTCACTGAGATGATTGGTCGGAAGCAGACGAGCATAAATGAAATAGTGTCAGGCCTTTGAAGTTGCACAGAACTTTGAAATTGGGAAGTTAACTCTCCTTTCATTAGTTATGTTCAAATTTCCTCTCCCAATAGTTAAGTAAGAAATGATATCATCTAATTCTGCTTCAGTAGGACTATAATTTGCATAGAAACATAACATATCCGGTGGTAAATGGTAAAACAAGTTGATTACCTTTGGCGAAAAAGGTATCAACTTCCCTCCAACCATGACTTAATTTTCATCAACTTCAAGGAGATTTGCATAGAAATCCCTCACAACATATATAACTGCCACAACAGAGAAATAACAGAATTGTTCCCACTATGGGCGAATAATTAAATCTTCCATGTCTCCACCCAGATTTCTAAAACATCGCTCCTGAATCAGTTTGCATGATTGTAACGCATCACTATACCGATGTTGAGCTTTTGAACTAACAAATTTACTCAAATCGAAAGGAGCTTTGCCTTTGCTCCTCTTCATTCTTGGTGTCATTCTACAAATTTGATAAATTCCAACAATAACTTCAAAAAATAAGTTTAAATCACTAAACTAAACTTCCCATGCAATTTCCATAGATTTTTCCTCATTTTTCACCATGATAGTGAATTTTGAATTTATCCAAATGTGCTCAAAATAGGTGGTAAGAATCCAAAATTTTTACATAGAAGTAAAGCTCTTACCTCAAAGAACTTGGATTTAGCAAACTTCACTTGATTCTACCAAGAAATTTTCACTTTTGATGTGCCCTAGCCCTCAAAAATCGCAAACTCGAGAGAAAGAAGGTGACGTTGGCCTTAAAAATGGCAATTTCTGGCTCAAAAATTCATTTTTAACCATTCGTGAACCGATTTTCGTGAACCAGAGCTTAAGCGCGGGTAAGTGGCACTTAGGCGTCTACCTCTCGAGTTTGCTCGCACTTATGCGCGAGATGTGGTGCATAGGTGCCAATGAACAATTTTAAAAAAATTCAAATAAAAGTAAAATGTACTATTTGCCTAAGTAAACCACCCTTAAATGATCTCATAGCACTTAAATGACTACTTTCAACTTCTTGTAACTCTCCTTTATCTCAAATTTCTCCTTAATAACTATTTCAATTCGAGGCTAAAATAACACAAAATTTCAAACAAAAAAATTTATATTAATTCACAAATGAGTACAAATTTAATTAAACACTTAGTTCTCATTCCAAATAGTCTTGGATAAGAAAATTTTCCTAAATACAAACATCTCATCAATCTTTCACAGCTAAACACTAAAGTAACACAAGCACTAAAAGCAAGTCTTAAACCTTAAAGCACTTAAAGACAATAACTTTAAACACACAAAAACATAACTTCAACATAGAACTTAATTCCATTTTTCATTAGAAGGAACAAATTCAGGTCTTTCATTAGTCTCTCTTAGGGAAACTAGAATATAAAGTTGATAAAACGGATGGTGGTGACCTGCTCTGATGCAATTTTCTTCAATCCAATTTTGCTTAACAAACATCTCCTTATCTGCTTCCTCTATATAAATAGTGTGGCTAAATTTCATTTTCAATTGCCATCCAATATGCTCTAGATGTGCATGAATCTCCAATAACTTAGTCTCTAGTACATACATGGTATTTTCAATTTTGTTGATCTTCTCTGATGTCCCTTCAATAGTAATGGCTTAAGAAACCGTTATACATCTCTTGTGACCTTTGACTAATAAATTTCATTTCTTCCTCATGGTCTACTCCTTCTTCTTCAAATCCATCTCCCATGAAGACATCATCTTAAAATCTATCTCTCTCTTAGACTTTAGGGCTAGAAGTGATCTGGAGTGAAATTCCTTCACTAAACCCTTCTGATTATAGGCATAAATCCTTCCAATAACTCCTAGGCACATTTAGAAACTGCCTTGGCAAGTTTTTACAAACTTTTAGGTAGTTTTCCCTTCTAGAATATTAATTTCGCACATGTTTTTAAACTGCTATGCTTAAGCGCCGAATTTGGCGCTTAAGCACGGTGCACATTTTTGCACTAGTCAACTTAACGTCCAAATTTTCATTTTAGCATGTCTAAATCACTAAATAAAGTTTTAAAATCAATACTAACACATAATAGTTTCAAAAATACTACCCCAAATTTTCTTAATCACACATAAAACAACAATTCAAATAAAAACACATTGATAATTATAGGTTGCCTCCCTCAAAGAGCTTGGTTTTACGTCGTCAGCCTGATGTAACCAGTGCTTACTCTTGTTGACCCAACATCATTGCATCATTAAACTTATGTTAATCCCTTATAAATTAAATTTTCAGTCTATGTCCATTAACTTTAAATATTTTCTCAGACTTAGGATCTTTAATATCCACAGTTCCATAAGGATAAACTTTAATCACAATAAATGGGCCCATCCACCTTGACTTAAGTTTGCCTGGAAATAATCTTAACCTTGAATTATATAGCAAAACTTGTTGCCCTGTCTGAAAATTTTTAGTAAGAATCCTCTGATCATGTCACATCTTCATCGTTCCTTATAAATTTTGGCACTTTCATAAGATTCATTCCTTATCTCTTCAAGCTCATTTAATTGTAAATATCTTTTCTCACTAGCATCTTTCAAATTATGATTGAACTCTTTAATCTTCCAGTATGCCTTATGCTCAAGTTTAACTGGTAAGTGACAAGATTTTCCAAATATTACCCTGTGGGGGACATTCCTATAGGAGTTCTGTATGCAGTCCTATAAGCCCACAAAGCATAGTCAAGTTTTACTGACCAATCTATTTTTTTTTTGATTCATAGATTTTCACATAATTCTTTTAATTTCTCAATTGGATAATTTGTTAAATCACTTGTTTGAGGATGATAAACAGTAGCAATCCTATCATTTATATGATATTTCTTTATTAATTTCTCCATTATGGCATTTATGAAATGACTTCCCCTTCAGAAATGATAACTCTTGGCATCCCAAATCTATAAAATATATTTATTTTCAAAAATTTTGCAACACTTTGAGCATCAAATCGAGGTAAAGCAACAATTTTTATCCATTTGGATACATAGTCCACTACTAACAGAATATATAATTTCTGAAAGTGGTATATATGGTCCCATAAAATCTAATCCCTAAACATCAAATATTTTAACTTCTAGCAAATAATTGAGGGGCATCTCTTTTCTTCTAGAACCCAAACCTCAAATATTTCAACTTCTAGCATATAATTGAGGGGCATCTCATTTCTTCTAGAAGTATTGCCTACTCTTTGACATCTATCACAAGTTTTGATATAAGTATTAACATCTCTAAAAATTGTAGGCCAACAAAATCCACATTGTAAAATTTTGTATGTTATTTTATCAGCACCAAAATGTCCACCAAAATCAGAATTATGACATTTTTGGATAATCTCATAAGTTTCTTCTAATAAAATGAAAATGGGAACATGCCATCCAAAAAATAATCAGATCTTTTCCTTGTTTATATAAAAATGGGTCATCCCAAAAATAAGTCTTAGCTACAAAAATAAATTTTTTCTTCTTTTGGTATATCATTCAATAGGGTATAATATCACTAACAATAAAGTTCACAATGTCGGCATACCATAGAACACGCCACTCATTAATAGTGAACAATTTTTCATCTAAAAAATGTTCATTAATTTCATTTTCAAAATAGACTGAATTAAAGCATGGACAAATGATCAACAATTTGATTTTCAATCCCCTTTTGATCTACTATTACAAAATAAAATTCTTGTAAAAGAAGAATCCATCTTATAAGTCTCAGTTTAGTATCCTTCTTTTTCATTAAGCACTTAATAGCAGAATGAATTCTTGCAAAAGAAGAATCCATCTTATAAGTCTAGGTTTAGCATCCTTCTTTTTCATTAAATGCTTAATAGCAGAATGACTGCACTACACAATGAGTTCCAATTAAATATGATCTAAATTTATCAAAAGCATATACTATTTCTAATAACTTTTTTTTCAGTTGTTGTATAATTAATTTGAGTTCAATTAAGAGTTTTACTAGCATGGTAAATAACTTTGAAAATTTTATCATATTTTTTTCCTAAAACAGCTCCAATAGCATAATCACTGGCATCTCACATTAATTCAAAAGGTTTTTCCCAGCTTGGTGAAACTATAATTGGTGCAGTGATTAGTTTTTTCTTTTAATAACTTAAAATATTTTAGGCATTCCTCATCAAAATTAAAAATTGCATCTTTCTCCAGTAAATGGTATAAAGATTTAGCAATCTTTGAAAAGTCTTTAATATATCGTCTGTAGAATCCAACATGTCCTAAAAAACTTCTAATTTCCCTTACATTTGTTGAATAAGGTAAATTAGCGTTCACATGAATTTTAGCAGGATCAACATCCATACCATTTTCTGATATTTGATGTTCTAATATAATTCCTCCTGCTACCATAAATTGGCATTTTTCCCAATTAAGGACTAAATTTGTTTCTTCACAATGCTTAAGAACTTTGGATAAATGTTCTGAATATGAGTCAAATGAAGTTTCAAACACTAAAAGTTCATCCATGAATACTTTAATCCCTTTTTTAATTAAATCACAAAAAATTGCCTTAATACATCTTTGAAATGTAGCAAGGGAATTACATAAACCAAAGGGCATTCTTCTCAAACCAAAAGTACCATAAGGATGGGTAAACATTGTTTTCTCTTGATTCTCAAGAGATATTTAAATTTGGTGATAACCAGTATATCCATCCAGAAAATAAAAGTATTTATGCCCAGCTAGTCTATCTAGTATTTGATCTAGAAAAAGTAATGGAAAATGATCCTTCCTTGTGGGAAGATTTAATTTTCTATAATTAATGTGTATTCTCCACCTTTTAACTTGTCTATTAGGTATTAACTTATTATGTTCATTTACATTTACAGTTACTCCTCCTTTCTTAGGAACACAATGAATTGGACCAACCCATGCACTTTCTAAAATAAGGTAGATAATTCCAGCATCTAACCACTTTAAAATTTCTTTCTTTACAACTTCGTTCATAACAAGATTCAATCTTCTTTGTGGATCAGCCCTGGGTTTGCAGTTCTGTTCCATATGAATCTTATGTATACAATTTGAAGGACTGATTCCTTTAATATCAGTAATTGTCCTTCCAAAAGCTTTCTTAAAAATTTTTCAAAATTTTCATGAACCCTTTCTTCTTCTTCCATTGTTAATTTTGAGGAAATTATAACAGGTAAAGTAGAGGAATCTCTTAAAAAGGCATATTTTAAATGATCATAATGTAAAACTCTAGTTTTGGAGGTTTTTAAATAGATGGAAAAAATGATTTATCTTTGTCTATTGTGTCCAAAACTTCAAAACTTTCTCGAACATAGTTAAAATTTTCCTTAAAAAGATCCTCACATTGATTTAATTCCTCTTCTTACAGTGTTCCAAATATTTTTCTTTAGATTTGTCTTTATAAGTAGTTCTAAAATGACATTTACTTAGATATGTTATAACATCCATTATATAGCATTCATTACCATTACCTTTTGCAGGTTATTTCAATGATTTTGAAATGTTAAAAGTAACAGTTGGATCAATTACACACATTGTTAATTACCTTTTTGCACATCTATCATTACTCTTCTTGTGGCTAGGAAAGGTCTTCCCAAAATGATAGGTATCTCTTTATCTTCCTCCATATCTAGCACAATAAAATTAACAGGAAAGATAAATTGATCCACTTTCACTAAGACATATTCTATAACTCCTTTAGGGTAGACTTAGAAATATATATTGAGCTTGTTGATCTTGTCGGTCAACACCAATACGTGCAGTGTGCCTTTAGAAATCTATATCAATCTTGTTGATCTTGTCGGTCAACACCAATACGTGCGGTATGTTTTCTCTGAGGATTTAGAAATCTATATCAATCTTGTTGGTCAACACCAATACGTGCGGTATGCTTGCCTCACACCACACCTATTGGGGGTCCATTTGTTGACCTCACTTTTGGTTGAGGTCTAGAAATTTCCTTTAGCCTAGGTCTAGCCATAGGACTTTCCTACTGACTAGTCTTAGAAAACTAGAAAATGTACCAAGCCTAGGTCTACCATAGGACTTTCCTATTGACTAGTCTTAGAAAACTAGAAAAGGTACCTTCACCATTAGGGTCTAGCCATAAGAATTTCCCACTTTTGGTTGAGGTCTAGAAATTTCTTTAGTAGCCTAGGTCTAGCTATAGGACTTTCTGACTAATCTTAGAAAATTAGAAAAGGTACCCCCACCATTAGAAATTCAAAACTCTTCTTTCTACGTCTTAGAAAACTAGAAAAGGTACCCTCACCATTAGAAATTCAAAACTCTTCTCTTTACTCAGCGTCCAGAAAACTAGAAAAGGTACCCCCACCATTAGAAATTCAAAACTCTTCTCTTTACTCAACTTGGAGTTCCAAAACTAGAAAAGGTACCCTCACCATTAGAAACTCAAAACTCTTCTCTTTACACAACTTGAACAATGAAAAGGTACCCTCACCATTAGAAACTCAAAACTCTTCTCTTTACTCAACTTTAAGTTCCACTTATTGGTCCTAACCTCTAGCACTTAGTAGGTAAGATCATTATGAGGGAACTCAAGGAGAGTTCCTATAGGGCTACTTGACCTTAGGATTGACCCTGGGTGTTGGTTTGGAGCTAAGGTATACAATACCCTCACAATACCCTCACCATTCCCTCACCATACCCTCACAATACCCTGGCTAAGACCAATACATAAGGACCCAAAATGGGGATTTCATTGATCCATGGTTCTTTTAGAATGGATATATATATCCAAGTCTACTTGAAAAGCTCATCTTGGGTCTTTTGCCCCAGATATCCCCAAGTTACCTAACTGCCCCTAGGACCCCAATTTTGGCCAAAAATTCCCAAATCTACCCAAAATACCCAAATTTGATCAAAACTCATCCCAAATACTTTGAAAACCTCCAAACTACCCAAAATTGCTAAAATTTCCAAAATTTGGCCAAATTACCAAAATACCCTTCCATAGCCCAAAATTCAAAAAAAAAATCCAAAAATTCTCAAAAAATTCCAATAAATCCCAAATTTTCCCAATTTCATTTTTGTCAACTACCATGTGGCTTGATTTTGTAAATTTGACCATCTTTGACCAAGACATCCAATTTTGGCCCTTAAAGGCTTTATTTCAAAACCCTTTTTAACCCAAAATCAATCAAATTGGTCCAATTGACCCCAAATTTGATTTTAAACTTAAATAACATTTAATTTGATTAAACTATTACAAATTTAAGCTCAATTGATCCCTAAATTAAGCTTAATTTTGATTTAGGTCAAAATCACAATTTTGGCTAAATGACCAAATCACATCAATTGGACTTATAACCATGCCAATTGACCCAAAGAAATGTTGTATTTGCTTCATAGCAATATTTTACATCAAATTTGACCATAAATTTGCATTGGTAAAACCTTTTGATCATCCAATTTGGTTTAAATCCGAAACCCCAAATTAGCCCCAATATTGGCTAACACCCCAAATTTCAACAATTGAATGCCCTAAACCTCAAATTGGCATCTAATTTTTGTTGAAAATCCTTTTTGAGGTCATTTGTGAACAAAAACAGCAGTCAACTTGAGCTTAGTCTAAAGCTAGCTCAAGTTTGACTCAAATTAGCCCCATATGCCTAATTTGGGTCTAAATCCAAATTTCATCAAAATCCACTAAATTCACTACCAAATTGATTTCAAAATGACTTTCATGCTTTATGAAAGTTGTTCATCATGATGTTTTACACCAAAAACAACAATAAATTTGGAATTAGCCCATGACTAGCCCAAGTTTGACCCAAACTTAGCCCAGCATGCTTAAAATGGGTCAAAAATAAAAAAATCCACCAAATTGATTAACAAATTGACCTCAAAATGACTTTCACCCTTCATGAAAGTTGTTCGTCATGGTCTCTTACGCCAAATTCCATATTTAATTGGGCCAATTGACATGTCTAACCTAGTCCAAACACAAACTTTGGTCATTCGACCATTTAATTGGGCCAATTGACATGCCTAACCTAGTTCAAACACAAGATTTGGTCATGTGCACCATTTGGACTTATGGCCAAATCCAAATCAATTAAGCTTGGTATGGTCAAATGAGCCTTACCATAACTCATCAATCCAAACCAATTGAGCTTGGTATGGTCAAATGAACCTTACCTTAACTCATCCTAGACTCTAACCCAAACCAACTTGGTATGGTCAAATGAGTCTTACCTTAACTCATCCTAGACTCTAGAGTTGAGTTTAAAACCAGCCACTAACCCATGGTTATGCTTGATATTTTTCTCATGGGTAAAAAAATTTTTTTAAAAATTTTTAAAGGGATAAAGAGAAGGTTAAATCAAAGTACTTGTTATACCACATGTCAATACTCTATGATGCCATTTTTACTGCTCATTATAAGCTTTAACCATGACCCAACCCTTGGTTAACCACTTTAACCCAAGCTAAAGCCCAAAACCGTGAGTCCCCACATGGCCAATACCCAAATTCATGCCAAGAAGCCACCTCAGCCCAAATTGAGCTGAGAGCTCCTCTGCTTAACACCTAAGCAGTGTGGCTAACCCCTCAATTGGCTAGTCAAGCTTCCCCTTGGCCAATTTCTATAAAATGCACCCCCACGGCCATGAATAGGGTGGTAAGAAAAAATTTTCACAAAGGCCTCATAGACTCCTCAGAGAACTTCTCTAAGAGTCCCTTAGCACATTGCAATCCATTTCCCTCTCCCAATTCCACCACAGAAATCCAATTTTGAGTTTGAATTCCTACCCGAACCAGGAAAAACTTCAATCCGAACATACACAGCATTAAACTTCAAACAAATTGGCTCTACACCTTCACAACAGTGAAGGAAGCCAAACACCCATCAATTCCCCCTCTGAAATAGCCTCTACCATAGCTTTCAACCAACACCCAAAATCGGCTGTGGTTGAAATCATATATAGGCCTTACACCAGAGCCAGAGGCTTCATCCTTAAGCTCCTTGGGACCCAATGAAGGTGTGAAGAATCTCTGATTGAGGTCAAACCTCTCAGAGCAAAGGTATAACTNAGGCCGAACCTCTCGAAGCAAAGGTATAACCTCACTCAATCTCCCGAGCCTTCGCGAGCTCTCCATTTATGATGGCTTGATTTCATAGTATGTTAACCATATAGATGTGTTCGTCTCTTCAAGACGAACAATAAAAAAAATCATCAAAATCCATTAAGAAACGAGAGAGATATTAAGGTTTTAAGTTGGACCGCTCTCGGTTAAGGCCATCGGGGACGATGAACGGATGTCGTCCATTGTCGCGTGTATTGAATGGATGGTGGAGATCAAGTCGGATGATCCTCTGGAACGATATGGCGGGCCGCATGGCAGCTGACTCAGAAGGCGGCGTCTAATAGAAGCGCGCCGCGTGGCTGTTCAACGGATCCGATGATCCAGTCAGCCCGTGGTTTGAATAAATAAATAGGGGTATTTAAAAAATTCAGAAAAGATCCCCTAAACTTCAAAAATCCATATCATTGCATAGAAAATTCATAAAAATAAAACAAAAATACCCTCTTGCTCAGTGAACAGAGGAAAATCATATGGAAATATTTTCACATTAATTTGATGCATAAATTATTTTTAAAAAATGAATTAGGGTTAGGGGTTTTTCAATTCTCCATTCATATTGGATTATCACCTTGACCCCAAATTTTTATATGTTGTAGTCTCTGTCTAGGTGCACAATATGGGCATTTTTTCAAAGACATAAGAGATCTCTAGACAGAGATCTTAATTTTCTAACTTTTTATACATTTTTTACTCAAATAATTATAGAAAATTGTATGTGGCTCAGAAAATTCTACAAAAAATCATGTAAGTTCCCTATGGCCAGAGTAGTCTTAGGAAATAATTTCATGATTTTTAAGAATCAAAAACATTACTATTTTGAGCAAACCATAATTTGCTTAACACATTTAATTTGGAGTACATAGAGATCAAAATCACTTGATTTTTGTTCTCCACTTTGGCTCATGAGTCAGAGAACTCACCATAAAAATTTCAAAGGATTTTTAATTGATTTTTTGATATTTTTAATTGATTTTTAAAGATCATCCTCAAATTTAACACTTAAATAATTTTCAAAAATCAAAATATAACTCTAAAAATTATCAAACCTAGTTTTTTGAGTTCTCTAACATCAGGGAGATTTAATAAAAATAAAACGATATTTAAAATAAAAACCTAATTTTTAATCCTTTTTTTTAAAATTATTTTAATAAATAAAAAAATATATATTAAAAATTACAAAAAACACAAAGAACATAAAAATATT
>JXCR01096785.1:337925-348890 GCA_002079205.1 Phalaenopsis hybrid cultivar | reverse complement strand
TTGTGTTTTCCCCATGAGTTCTGAGTAGTTTTCTCTTTCTTTCTCCTTGTCTCAAGATTTGTGAATTTTGATTTGAATTGGTGAAGCCATAAAAATGTTTAAGAAATTGTGATGATCTTTTCACTTTGATTTTAATTTACTTTCAATTGATTTGAATTGGTGAAGCCATGAAAATGTTTAAGAAATTGTGATGATCTTTTAACTTCAATCCAATTACTTTCAATCTGGCCCAATTGATTTGTTAAAATATGTTGAGTTTTACAACTAAAGTGAATAATTGGCAAAACCATGAAAATGTTTTTGGTAATTTGAATTGGTGAAGCCATGAAAATGTTAAAGAAATTGTGATGATCTTTTCACTTCAATCTTAATTTATTGGAGCCATGAAAATTTTAAAAAAATTATGATGATCTTTTCACTTCGATCTTAATTTACATGAAGCCATGAAAATGTTTGAGAAATTGTGATGATCTTTTCACTTCGATCTTAATTTACTTTCAAATCTGGAATTGATTTGTTTAAAATATGTTGAGTTTTACAACCGAATGGTGAAGTCATGAAAATGTTTAAGAAATTGTGATGATCTTTTCATTAATTTACTTTCAATCTTGCATGAAAATGTTTAAGAAATTGTGATGATCTTTTCACTTTGATCTTAATTTACTTTCAATCTGCCCAATTAGAAAATGTTTAAGAAATTGTGATGATCTTTTCACTTCGATCTTCATTTACTTTCAATCTGGCTGAAAATGTTTAAGAAATTGTGATGATATTTTCACTTCGATCTTAATTTACTTTCAATCTGGCTATGTTTAAGAATTTGTGATGATCTTTTCACTTCAATCTTAATTTACTTTCAATCTGGCCAATTGATTTGTTAAATTATGTTACTTTCAATCTGGCCCAATTGATTTGTTAAAATATGTTGAGTTTTACAACTAAAGTGAAGATTACATCTAAGATTCATGGAGGTCAAAAAAATGTTTAAGAAATTGTGATGATCTTTTCACTTTGATCTTAATTTATTTTCAATCTGGTCATAAATGTTAAAGAAGTTGTGATGATCTTTTCACTTTGATCTTAATTTACCTTCAATCTGGCCAATAATGTTTAAGAAATTGTGATGATCTTTTCACTTTGATCTTAATTTGCTTTCAATTTGACCAATTATTTGTTAAAATATGTTGAGTTTTACAACTAAAGTGAAGATTACATCCAAGATTGAGGGAGGTTTTAAAATATGTTGAGTTTTACAACTAAAGTGAAGATTACATCCAAGATTTATGGAGGTCAAAATAAAATATGTTGAGTTTTACAACTAAAGTGAAGATTACATCCAAGATTTAGGGAGGTCAAAGCCATTGGAAGTATGTTGAGTTTTACAACTAAAGTGAAGATTACATCCAAGATTCAGGGAGATCAAAGCCCTTAGAAATTGGGTGCAAATAAATAGGGAAATGATGTTGAGTTTTACAACTAAAGTGAAGGATCCAAGATTCAGGGAGGTCAAAGCCCTTGGAAGTTGGGTGCAAATAAATAGGAAAATATTATTATCATCCAAGATTCAGGGAGGTCAAAGCCCTTAGAAGTTGGGTGCAAATAAATAGGGAAATAAATTATCGGGTATCCAAGATTCAGGGAGGTCAAAGCCCTTGAAAGTTGGGTGCAAATAAATAGGGAAATATTATTATAGGGCGAAGAATTTGAGATTTCAGAGTGACAGACTAAATTTTCCAATTTTAATAGGGAAATAAAATTATCGGGCTTAGAATTGGAGATTTTAGAGTGATAGACTAAAATCCCCAATTCAATCCTATCGTTTGGGTGCTGATGTGTAGATGTTAGCCCTCAGGTGAGGGGAACATGGGAGCTCCAAAGTGAGAGCCGGTAGCCTCTCAGCTTAGCCACAGAATCAGTAACCAAGCATAGGATTAGTCAATGTTCTTTACGCCTGGACCAAAGGGTAAAGAATATGTATGCTCCTATTTGACACAATATAAATTGAACCAATTCATTTTATCCATTCACTATAATTTCTTGACAAAGAGAAAGATGCTTTCTTATATGCTGAGTATCACAATTAAACCCTACTTTATATTATTAGTTATTTATTAGTTATTAAAATTATCTATTTATTTCAATTGCGGGTTAGTGACAAATAAGCAAATTGAACGTCGTTGTTGTGATTAAAGTCTTACTTTTCTAAGGTCTTAGTCCGTAATTCTAAACTACTCCTTGTGGGATTGATATCTAGGACTTCGTTAGAGCCCTATATTACTTGAGCGATACATATACTTTCATTGACAAATTCGACTTTAACATTATTGAATATTATATTTATTCATCTTAATCAAGTTAGACACATCTATAAAGTTGTGATCAAGTCTTTGGGAGTCGTTGCTGGAAATTAAATCTTCTTGTAGTGCCATAAAATTCTTGTATTTTTTTATTTACAAAAAGTCCGTCAAGCTTCTTCTAAATTATCGCACTACACTCCTCACTAAGTGCAACAGTCTCATTATCTTCAAACTTACTTTTTTCTATTGAGAATATCCTTCATAAACTTTAAATAGCTCGGCATTTGTTCTAAGGCTTCAACAAATGGAATATTAATTGTAAGCTTCTTAAATATTTCTATAAATTTTGAAAATTATTTGTCCAACTTCTACTGACGAAGTCTTTGAGGAAATGGAGGTGGTGGTTTTTCCAAATCAATTTTTAGTGGAGAAATAGGTCTCCTAGAATATTTTGGAGCGTCCTCTTTTGATTCTTTAATTTGTTCTCTCTCTACTTCAATTTCTTTTTAAACCTGACCTTCCAACTCTCTTCTGCTTCTAAGTTGAAAGCCTTCTACTTGTTCTTTATTCTCGCATTTTGGATTTGATTCAGTATTACTAAGAAGTGTTCCTTGGGATCTATTACTTAATGAATTTGTTATTTGCCCAAGTTGATTCTCAATATTCATAATTGTAGCTTTTTGACTTTGTAATTGATTTCCCATTTGTAACATTACTTCTCTTATAGATAACTTCTTCTCTTTAAACTTGTGTATTACTATTGAAACCTGGAGGATAAGTAGATCTATAATTATTATTCCCTTGGTTGTTCCAATTTCTCTGTTGAAACCTAGAGGATAAGTAGATCTATTATTATTATTCCCTTGGTTGTTCCAGTTTCTTAATGGGTTTCCTTATTCCTCCATTGCTGATTATTACCACCCGAATTATTATTCCCATTAAAGTTGGGATGATTCTTTCAACCTGAGTTATAATAATTTGAATATGGGTTATTTTACTTATTATTTATAGCATTTAAAGTTTCTAACGATGCTTGAGAATCTATCATTGGCCTAATGAATTCTCTTCAATCATGGAAAATGGTTGAGAAAAATTCATTCCAAATTGGTCTAACTTCCTCGAAATTACAGCAACTTGATTTGCTAACATGGTAAATGCATCATTTTCATGAATATTGGCTAAGATTCACCCTCTCAGAAGGCCATTAAAAATTATTGGTAGTCATCTCTTCAATTAAAGCATAACCGTTTACCCTCTCAATGAAAATTATTGGTAGTCATTTCTTCAATTAAAGCATAAGCGTCATGAAATGGTTTTGACATTAATAAACCACCAGCAACTACATCGATAATTAATATAAGAAATCCAACTAATCCATTATAAAAAGTTTGAATTATTAACCAATCTGGTATAACATGGTGTGGACACTTTCTTAGGATTTCTTTAAAACTTTTCCATGCTTCATAAATAGATTCCCCTTTAAACTGATTAAAAGAATTAATATCATTTCTAAGCTTGGCAGTTTTTTTATGTTGGAAAATATTTAGTAAGAAATTTTTTTGTTAAATAACCCCAAGTTCTGATAGATAAAGGTGCTAATAAATTCAACCACATCTTAGCTTTATCCCTCAGTAAGAAAGGAAATAACCTAAGTTTTATGGCATCATCTGATACACCATCATATTTAAATGTAGCATACAATTATAGTAAATTGGCAAGATGTAATTCTTCAGTTGGTGATCCCCCAAACTGATTATTTGATATCATTTAGATAATAGCAGGTTTAAGCTCAAATTTGGTGATCCCCCAACTGATTATTTGATATCATTTGGATAATAGCAGGTTTAAGCTCAAATGAATTAGCCACTACAGTAGATTTTTGAATACTACAATAGAACACTACAATGAAGTTCATCTACAGTAGGATTGGCATAATCTCTTAAAGGTCTAAACTCTTGATGAATTTCAACATTTTTGTTTATTTTGGTTTGCCATTTTTGTAATTTTTTGGATTTTTCAAAATTTATAATTTTCTTGTTTTTCTGATTTTTCTAATATTTCTTTCTAATTCAGAATCGTAGGGCACTAGTCCTTCAGAGCCTGAATTACGCATACACTAACATATATTAGAATAAAATAAAATAAAATAAATAAAGCAAAATAAGATAAGATAAGATAACTTAAAGTTTAAATAAGACTTTCTAAAAATAGAAATTTTCTTTTAAAAATAATTTCTCCCTCGCAACGGCGTCAAAAACATAATCCCTAGATACTGCTAATATGCACAGTACACTAATAATTTAGATTATATTTCACTTATATTTCCTTACTTTGCAACAAAACCAAAAACATGATCCTAAAGAAAAATAAGAATTTAACTTTTGATTTATATATGTCGGGATACTACGCAAGTATACGTATAGATATCAAGTAATATATGACTTTTTGATTAAGACCTGAATATCGAATCCATGGAGAAAATACACAATATGCACTATTGAACATCAAACTTTCTATTTTTAATAGAAAGATAATTATCTAAACTAAAGATGATTTTTGCAGTAATGAAAATTAAAATATTTTTAGTATTTTCAATATTTTGATAGAATAAAAACAATTTAAAAAGATAACTCGAGTTTTTATAGAAGAAAAGTACTAAATATGAAAATATCTTTCTTCTTGTTATGAATCAATAATAAGTATAGGAATTCTATTGTGGAAGTATGCAAATTATGTTGTGTTGAATCAGTAATAAGTATAGGAATTCTGTTGTGAAAGTATGCAAATTGTGTTGTGCCAAATAAAAATAATATTCTTTACCCTTATTAGAGATGCTATAAAGAACATTGGCTAATTTAAAGTTTGAATAGTTCTAAAGACCGGCTAGCCAGAGAAGATACTAGCTCTCACTCTAGAGTTCCCTCGATTCCCTCCACCTGGGGGCTAACATCTTGTATCAGAACCTAAAACAATAAACCAAGTTGGGGGCTTTAACCTGACACTTTAAAGTCCTCTAACTCTACACCCTTCAATGAATATTTTCCTATTTATTTCCACTCAATCATATGAACTACATTCTCATCCAAACAACCTCATGTGATTCTTTTCAATTGTTGACAGAGACAATACCAGCCTGGTTCTTACATGTTCTTACAATAAGATTTAACATCTGGATTGGTCAAATTAAGAAGTAAATGAAGTGCATGGATTTAAATCATTACAACTTCTTCCATCATGGAATATCAATTCTTTCCACAACTTCTGTCTAAAAGTTAATTACTTATCATTTTAAGAAAAATGATAAAGAAAACTACTCAGAATCTCAGGATAAAATAAAACCACACTTTGTTTTAAAAGAAGAAATCATTGTTAAACCAACAACAATTCTCAATTAAAAAAGTGGTCTCAAAATAAAAAGATAAAAACTTATCTGAAGTCCTCCACCAAACACTTGGAATTCCTTTGATTCTCTTCTTTTTACAATCCCTCAAAATAAAATAACAAAAAGGATAAATTAAAAGTAAAAGTGGAGCTTGGAAATCTGTTCGAACTAACTCCTCAAATGAAGAATTTCAAAACTTTACAATACTTTCAGGACTCTTTTCTAAGTTCTCTCTTCTTTCTTTTATAATTTTCCAAAAGGTAGCATGGTTTTCTTTAAAATATGTCTAGATTCAATGTATTTCCCCATGAGATGGATCATTTCATGATAATTTTCGTCCATGGTGGTTAGAACCACCTATTAAGCCAATGGGTGCCTCAAAAACCTCTTCAAAATTCACAGAAACTGAATTTACTCGTCAAATAACTACAACAGGCTCTTAAGCGTGGGGCCTCCGGAACTTATGCGGGCCTTCTTTGTTTAACCGGTGCGTAATCGCCGGATCTGGCTCTTAGGCGCCAAATCTCCTTTGCACATTTTTCACCTTTTTGCTCCGAATTTGATCCTTTTTCACTCCTTTAAGCATTTTTCACCATTTTTACCTGTATCTGCAAGAAGAACACAAAAATGCCTTCCATTAAAGTGCAATGTCTCAAAAATAGATATAAAAATGTGTCTAAAAATACTATATATTTTAGGTTTATCATTATGCTTTCTTTTTTTTATCACCTATCTAATCTCTGAATAAGAGAAAGATTAAACTAATCATCATCCTCCATAGAACATCAAATATTTTTTATCGAGCATAGGTTGAGTATTTCTTAACTTTCAATGTCTTGACTTTTGTTAAGTACTAAAATATGACATCGACCATTTTTATTGTTAGCTTCACTTGCAAAAAGAATACTAATTTAGTAAAATATTAAAGATCACAAGTTTTTTGAAATTCTTTATCAACCATCATTTGATGTTTGCCAAACTTTGATATATGTTAGCTACTAATATTGAATGAGTTCCTTCGATGTGTCATCAATTATTTATTCTCAAGCACATCCCTCAAAGCATTTTTGTTAAAGTGTCCTCCAAATTCAAATTTAATATCATTTAAATCATGATTTCAACAAGTTTGTAATCAAATTTACCTTGTCAACAAAATGTACCAATGATATCAAAATTGGTTCAATTTGTGTCCAAGCAAGCCCCCATAGATCAAACCATTGAAGAAAATTTGTAGGCTATCTATTGTCATTTGAATGATAAAATGAACTCCAAATTTGACATATTTTTAGTCAAACCGTGCTTCTCGACGAGAGGAATATAATGAATATAATATTACTCAATTATGAGGTTATTGCTAAAAGTACTACATATAATCTCATTAAATTTACTTGAATTATCAAATTGGGTGGTTAAGCAAGTTAAGCAACAAAACACAAAAGTGCCCCTCCAAAAAAACTATATATAGGACCTATTTTCACTTGAGATGGAGATTGAGGAGAATAAGAGAAATTTCTAAGCATTTTCTGAAGATAAAACCCGGTGAATTACCATCAGTCTCTGTACTTATAGACCACCATCGATCACCACTATCGTTCACTATCGACCACCATCGGTCTTCACTGCCTATCACCGCAAACCACCAGTTGTCGAAAACTTCTATCTACAATTGATGTAGTCAAAATATGACTTTGTCTCTAATACTTAGATTTTCATTATGTTTTTTAAGAAAATTTTTAACTTTCAGTGTGAGATAGTAACCATGTTCTCCCTGTTGTTAAAGAAGGGTGCACTTCTGTACTTACAAACACATAGTTGATTATTTTGACTGGGCTAGACTCTGGTTTTTTTTCCTTTACAGGAATTTTCCAGGTAAAGAATCTTTGGTTTATTCCCTAGTAATTTTATTTTTTGTTTACGTGAACGCCTAGGCATTAAATCATTACCATAACAACATGAATTTTTTGACACAAAACCACCTTATTAGTCATTGGTCTCAACTCCTACAAGGAGTGATTAAGTAAAAAATTAATCATTATAAAATATTGAGTGTTTCTAATTGATTGATGTATAAAACTTGCAAATGTTTGATATTTGTTATTTAAAAATATCTAACTCCAACATTTTTCTGCATTGATGTCCTCTACGGCAAGGACAACGACTGAGCATGAATGTAACGATCACCCAATATGAGACATTTCTTATTCAGAACCATTCAAATTTTAGTAATGTATGATTGTTGTCAAGCACTAATATTTGATACACTTAATAAACTTTGGTCCCCTTTCTTATATCAGATTTTGAAGTCACTAGGAGTGAAGTGGTGTGTCTCTTGGAGATAAGTGGGTTGTAAGGAGTGAGGACGTGTTAGTAATTTTATCTATGAGTTTTATTTATATATATTATGTGTAACCCTATGGGTATGTTTTGGACTCCTTTGACTAGTGAAATTCACTGCTCTGCTCCTGAAGACATAGACATCTTTGCCGATCCTTGTTAAATCTCTGTGTTCTTCTGGTTTTGGGATGATTCCTATTTTTCTTCGTGATAATTTCTCAACAAGTGGTATCATAGTGAGATTATAGGGCAACGAAGAAAAATTTCAGCGCTGAGATTGAAGAAGACCGGCGGTTTACAATATTTTCAGCAAGACAACAATGCAGTTAGAGCTTCGAACAACCGAGGAGCAAGGACTTTAGAGGTTTTCGTGAATTCTGTAGAGAAGTTCAAGCGCAAGAAGGTTGGAGGCCAAGAGCAAAAAAAGGCTTCACGCGCGACCAGGATCTGCTAAGCAGATTTGCGCAACAAAAGTTTTTGTGTCCGAGTTTACGCGACCAGGCGAATCACGGCAGATGGGAGGAGTCGTGAAGGTCTTCCGTGTGGGGTTACACAAGCAGGAAAAAGTGATTCTTCTGATCAGGAGGCTTCGCTGATCAATTTTCGCCTAATTCTCTTTCAGTACAAGCGGGAAGGATTTGCGAATTCAGGCGATCAGTCTAGAAGGGATTCATAGACGATCGATTTGTAAGGGACTGCAGATCTATAGAAGGACGTTTGCAGCAGACATGTTGCGAGCAGTTCCTGCAATCGAGCAAGCTTTGGGGAGGAGAATCTCGGCAGAAGGTGTTCCCGAAGGGCCTCAGTGGAACTAGGATTTTCAGATTGTGACAAACAACGGTGAAAAGTTTTTTGGCACAACAAGGAATTTTGAAGGATTTGCGAGCTACGAAACCTAATAATATGGAAGATGAAGATTGATAAGAATTGCAACTACGAGCGGTAGGTACCATATGTTTATGTCTGACAGATGAGATTATGTATCATGTTATGAATCTGAAATCTCCAGGAGAAGTATGAAAGAAATTTGGATCTTAGTTTATGTCCAAATCTCTAACAGATAAACTGTATCTGAAGCAAAAACTGTATGGGCAAAATATGTTGACAGACACTGATCTGGTGCAACACTTGATTGTCTTCAATCAAATAATCACAGATCTGACATGATTTGATGTGAGTATTAAGGATGAAGACCGAGCAATGATTTTGTTGTGTTCATTGTCTTCCTCCTATGAAAATCTAGTGATTACTCTTACATATGAGAAAGAAACAATCAAAATTGATGAGATTACTGCAACATTGTTGGCTCACAACCAGTAGAAGCAGAATGCAGGGGAAAGCTCTCATGGTAATTGTTTATATGTTAAGGGTAATTAAGATCGTGGAAGGAAGGAGGAGAAGGAGAGTTTTGGAATGCGAAATTCCAGGTCAAAGCTTAAAGGCAAAAAGACAATTTATTGCTACATGTGCAAGGAGTCAGGACATATGAGGAGAGATTATCCAAAGCTCAACAAACAGTTTGATGAGAAACATGATGTATCTTCCAAGTCCATGAATATGGTGCAGAATGAAAATTCAGATTGGAGTGAAGATGATGTACTTTCAGTTACAAAAACTTAGTTGAAGGAAGAATGGATTCTTGATTCAGGATGCTCTTTTCACATAACACCTAACAGAGAATTGTTTACTTCATACATGTTATTTTATTCTGGTTCAGTCTATTTGGGTGATGATTGATGTTAGAATATTGCTGGTATTGACAAAGTCAGAATTAAGATGTATGATGACACAGTCAGAACATTATGTGATGTAAGACATATTCCATATTTGAAGAAGAATTAATTTCCTTGGGCACTTTACACAGAAATGTAATTATTCTGAAGGCTGATGAGGATAAAGAAAGCATTAGAATTGTTAAATGTGCATTGACTGTGATGAAAGGAAAGATCACTGCAGGTAATATCTATAAACTATTGTGGAGAACAGGTGTAGGTAGAGTTCACTCTGTTGAATAATATGATGAAATTGCAACAGATATGTTGATCAAGCCAGATACTATCAACAAGTTTTTTCATTGCTTGAACTTGTTGAATGTTTGCAATTATTAGACGGCGTGGTCGTCCAACCCACTTCGGTGTAAGAAACTCTATGATGCATTTCTCCTAAGGGGCTGGATATTTGCCAAGGTGGAGATTTGGTAGGCATGGCTCATATACTAGAATTTAGAGTCTCTTGGAGTGAAGAGGTGCATCTCTTGGAGATATGTGGGTTAGGGGGAGCGAGGGCGTGTTAGTAATTTTATCTGTGGGTTTTATCTATATATATATGATGTGTAACTCTATGAGTATATACCGGACTTCTCTGAAATAGTGAAATTTGTCACTCTGCTCCCAAGGACGTAACCATCTTTGTCGGACCACGTTAAATCTCTGCTCTCTTCTGGTTTTGTTTCGATTCCTGTTTTTCTTCGCCCTAATTTCTCAACATAAATGATCCCAAAATATTACCACAGTAGGTCATAATATCTCAAGACTAATACTACTCTTGTGGTAGGAAATATCACATATGAATCATTGCACTATTTTACTCATCATTATAATTAATATTTCCCTATGAGTACGTATATTTGAGTTATCAAACCGTATAATCTAAGAAATTTTATATGCATACCACTCAATTATTATGTATTTACATATCTAAGGTCAAGATTTTATATTTTACATATATGCCATCTCACCATACGATAAAAAAGCCTATCTCACTTTTCAAAAACAAAAATCATGGTATTTTTTTTTCGTAATATGAAAGATTTTGCTGCTATATAAAAAAAAAAAAAAACTTGTGGTCTTAGATCTCTAAATACACGAAAGGAAATTTACGTGGCTCTGCTTGGATCTCACGTGAAGTTGTAAGTAGTCAGCGGCCGATCTCCTTCGTACCAACCGAGGCCAC